>JAUMHA010207045.1:0-15988 GCA_032359765.1 Saxidomus gigantea | reverse complement strand
CACCTGATAATCAAGTTTTCGACCCCAAGTAACCAAGTTATAACTTGATCTTGAATTTACTGTCTAATTTTCAGAATAATCCGGTGAAAGTGTGGCTTTTAGTGTGTTCATAACCTCTTGTAGAGATAATTTAAAATGTAAGGTTACTTGTCATTGCACTTTTTTTGAATGTATTATATCAATATATAAACTCTTCTTTAACGACAACCAGATATTTTCCTGAAATATCACAAGACAATATATATCATTTCTATCACAGTTTAATTGAAAATTCAAAGAACAAGACTATCAAGAAACTCATTTGAGCAAACTAGATTGCATGTGGTCACTACTGTATCTTATGTGGTCAAGTACTGCATTATACTGTAGCATTTTACTACTATATAGAATGTACATTACTGTAGTGTTGTATATGATTAAAATACTCTAAAAGTGCTATAATATCTTTATAGTATGTGCTGTAGAGTATTGCTGTCGTACTAGAGAGTTGTAGTTCTGCATAGTGGATATTACATGGCTGATGAGAAGAAACGAAATGCTTTTTCAGTTTTCAGTAACAGTGGCTCATATAAGAAGTGGATCAGAACAAATTCCAGCATTTTGAAAGGGGTCCTTGCAAGGACATAATATTTAAAGAGTACAGTGGTTCAAAAGAAGAATCCCTTTAAAGATCTTTATATTTTGAGTAACAGTGGTCCCTATGTACAGTACACCAGAATCATTTCCTATTGTATACAGGATTCAATAGATAAGATTGATTGTTTGGTTCGTGTAAAGGCATATACCATTCTAGACAACTTATCTTTAAAATAGCTCATCATTTTTTGGAGATTATTACCATATCCCCAAGCCAGTGGGTGGGGGGAGGAGGATTAAAAAAAACATTCGATTCGTTTTTATGGCAAATTGTATTGGACACAGTACCTCATTGTTTGCACATTTCTATTTCATTAACAAGTACATTTCATGAAATATCAAGGATTAGTATATTAATACTTTACCAGCATGTGCACACACGAATATATGTGTCAAGTGGTCAACCTCAATATTTGCAAAGACAGTAAATTTAATTGACAGTGATACATAAGAATTACATTTCTTACAAAAAAAAGTTCATCACAAACTAAAATATAATGTCTCCAAGAAGCATCACAAACAACAATTTCAAGTACCATTCATTCTAAAGTAATAAACACCCCATCTTCAGCAATGCGGTTTCACAACCTATTTTCAGCATAGGTATATACACATATCTCACAATATAGTAACAAAATAGTTATGTCAAAAACTGATAATAAGGGAGGCAACAGCATTTTCAAGCATCTCCTTTCCTATCACATGGTCCAATTTTTTACCCTAGAACACTCGGTGTCAATCCTAATCTTAATTTCATTAAGATAAACATTCTGCATTAAAATTGCACGATTACAGTGTTAAATGTAAGAAGAGTTTTCTCCTTGCTCATTGCAAGATCCAATTTTTGAAATTTCAGATGACTTAGACATTTTTACTAAGACTAACACTCTGAAAAATAGAATCATGAGTTCAATTGTAGCTCCTGAATACATTTATGGTACAACTGAGAGTAACACATTTGAGAAACGATTCATTGTAACAGTTACAAAAAAATGTATTCAGTCAATTCTGACCAATTCTTTAAATAACACGGTATCACATAATTACCTCTAGATGGTTCACATTTATTTTTTTTACCTGGTGTCCTTGATTGCCTTTATCCCATGATACTCAAAATCCTACTTGACCTAAAGTTCATCTTAACACACACTTTGACTAACTTTCTAGATGATTGGGTTCAAAACGTGGATTCTAGAATGTTTACACGGTTTCTCTATGACTTGACTTGGTGACCTAGTTTTTGACTCCATGTGCTTAACCTAGAGTTAAGCAAAGCAAACATTCAGACAAATTTTCATGAAGATTGTAACAAAATGTTGCCTCTGTCTGTTCACAGTGTGTTTTTATGATTTTACATGCTGACCTAATTGTTGACCCAACATTTTCCAGTTCGAACTTGACGTAGATAGTCCAGGACCCAAAGAGCCAAAAGCCTAAAAAATGATTTACCCTACTTGGTTTCCTCCCCAAGGTTTGATGGTATAAAGTTCATCAAACTAAACAATCTGACTTAATTTCCAGGTAACCTAACCAAGCAAACAAGTTTCAAACTTCGCAAGATCATCAAAACTAATTCTGACCACATTTTACAATAATTGGGTGAAAAATGTGGCCTCTAGCGTATTCACAAGGTATTAAACGTATGGACCGGCAACTGACACACAAGGGACATCAGGCCATCACAATAGCTCACCTTTGAAACTGGCAGGACAATATTTTTTCTGCTTCTCAACTAACCCGATAAATATCCCTTGTATTTAGGGATCTTAAATTTGAACTTCTTAAGTGAACATATGAAATCAGAGAGTACATATTTCAGAGATATAATGCGTGAAAGACAAAATGAACTCATTTTGCCCTACGATGTCCACAAATGCAAAACAATAACTTCTGAATACAATCAGAACTTCTCTTAGAAGAAATTTCGTCTAAAGAGTGTTATGTAAGACACATCATAAACATACATTCTTCCTTGAGTCCTCAACGAGCCTACCGATGGTAGGAATTTAGTTAACATTCAAGCACAGCATCTTAGTTTAAGAGCCTTCTGACTATGTCTGACATTAAGACGATAAACAATAATATTTACTCACCACAGTTTCAGACTCCATTGAAATCGCTGTAAGCCCCCATATAAACGCCTTTCCATTTTGTTATAAGAAAAACTTGACTTTCTAGGTCTAGAGACGGGCATATGAACATTCCCCTAAACAAATATTTCAAAATTTGTCTAAGACTCAAAGTCGAACATTACACAACAGACGTTCATACATGTATAAACGTACTTTCATTAAAACTTACTTTTTAACTATTTCCGCTATAAAGACAGCTATGACAGGATTCATTTCCTGGACAAGTTGTCTAAATATGTGTATGTAGCTATACTGCTTAATATTAAGATCCATCTTAATTATTTGTTACGACATTTGTGAGATATGCCGGATAATTATTTGGCCTCGAAGTAAAATTCACTGAAAATATAAACACTTAAGGTTTACTGCAACAGGCATCATTCTTTATGATGTAATGGATTCTGAAAATGACAGTCAGGAGGCTATTTGTAAATAAGATGCAGTGTTTGGGTCCCGGCTAAGCTTCTTCCACATGTTAAATAGCCCTATGTTAGAATTTATATTCTTGATTATAAAGGCTGAAATTCAATTCAAAGTGTGTATGCACTGTATATCATGAGATGGAATCTGCTTCAAGAGTTGCTTTTATTATTATCAATCACTGTATTATTAAGATGTTACGAACCTTTTATGCATTCAACTTATTATAAAAACGTGCATTTTAATATGTCTAAAAACTTGTATGCATTGAATTATTTTCAGAATTGTACACAGTGTTATCGTAGGCTCTAAACCTGCTCTCTCCTGACACTGATTTATCTGACGGATTCTTAGAACCATCCAAAGAATTTTGCTGAGGTCCATTTGATGCTGATGTTTCTCTTTTCTCTCGATTCCGTTTATGTCTAAGGCAACAACAGATTATGATACAAAGGATAAGCAGGAGCAGAAGTACCCCACTAACACTTGCACTTATAATTACATGTATATCATTGTCAACACTGTTATTTGGTGTGTTTGTTGTTGTTTTTGTTGCAGTTGCAGAGTTGCTGGCTGTACCTGAGATGTTACCTAACATGGTAGCCGATGTACGAGTAGTAGAATCTGAAATTATGCCAGACACTAGTAAATCTCACCTTACTTTTAGTATTTCGGCAAAGAAGCTTGGTTCAGTATATTGATCACATTAACTGTGGCATCCAGATAATTATGCATTCTGAAGTAATCAAGCAGGGGTGACTGTCTTTACGTGATAAGGGGATCGGAGCACCCTACTTACAACAGACTTAAACAGAGGGCAACCAAATGTAAAACTTTGTCTCAGAAATAGTCAACCTGACCTTTCTTATATTTTCCGAAAGATTTTACACTGACAAAAGCTGAAATAGTGTAAACTAACAAGATGACTGAGCAAGTATCCTAGCACTTTGACAACTGCAAACTCAGCCTGAAATCTTGAACAAGAAATGTTGCTTTCAAAGCGCTGCATCGAAAACAGTAACTGTTCTCCCCTTCACATGGAGCATGTTTGAATAGTGGTAGATTAGTAGGATAGGATTTCATAGACAAGAGGGCCATTATGACACTATATTGCTCACCTGAGTGACATTTCTCATCACAAAAATATTTTGATACATTTTCATGATAATTGAATACAAAATGTGGCCTCTATCGTTTTCACAAGCTTTTTCTTTTATTTGCCTAGGTGACCTAGTTATTGACTACATCAAGACAAACATTCTAACCTAATTTTTATTTACATTTGGTATCAAATGTGGCCTCTAACGTATTAGGCTTTCCTTTTATTTGACCTTATGGCCTAATATTGACCCAAAGTGAGTCCAAAGATCACTGAAACAATCATTCTGACCAACTTCCATGATGCTTTGGAGCCAAATGTGGCACCAAGAGTCGTAAAAGGGTTTTTCAATGAATTTACCTGGTGACTTAGTTTTCGACCGAAAATGACCCAAGATCAAACTCTAAGTAGACGAAGATCATTAACAGATCCAATGAATGAGGGCCATGATGGCCCTATATCGCTCACACGAGAACCAAAGGGTCAAAATCTCACCAGCCGTTTAGGAGATGTCGTTTAAAGCTTTTTCAATTTTTAGCACGTGTGACCATCTTGTGCAGCAGGGTGGAATAATTGAACAATTTAAGTTTAGGGTAAACCAAGGGCCAGTCGTTTAGGACGAGATGTAGTTTAAAGATTTTGTTTTCTATCCCTGTCGGCCATTTTGTGCAACGGGGTGGAACGGTTTGAGCAATTTCGGTATGGGGTCACCCGTAGAACATTTGTGTGAAATTATTTCTGATCTCATTTTGAAATTTTTCCTTATAAGCCTATGTTAAATCAAGTGACCTCCGAGCAGGGTCAGTTTTGACACGGGGGTCACGATTTGAACAATCTTGGTAGAGGCCCGCCAGGCAGTGCTAAAATTCAAAATATCTAAGCCCTTGGCCTTTCGGATTTTTAGCAGAAGATTTTTAAAGATTTGTCCTTTACATCCAGAGTTCTGCATGGAATAGAATTCTTAAAACAAATTTGTAAGGGTTTCAAGCAAAGGACATCCCTGCAAAAGGACAACGTACAAAGAACGCCGGACGGTCACTCTGTGTCAGGTGAGCTAAAAACTCCAGTCAACTGGATACACAATCGTTTTTAGATATTTGACCTGGTGACCTAGTTTTCTAGGATGACCAATGTTTGAACTTGATCTAGAATACATCAAGACAATCATTCTGACAAAGATTCATGAAAAAATTAACAAGAGGGCAATGATGGCCCTATATCGCTCACCTTAGAACCTTGCAGAGGTCACGTGGTAGTATGGTTATTGATGTTATGTTACCCAGTTCAAACAGAGAGAAACTTACAAGACAGGCTGAAAATGTAGCCTCTATGTTGTGTGCAGTGGAGTAAAACGGGTTGAGCAATTTAAGAACAGGACCATCCAAGGATCATTCCTGTAAAGTTTGACTGAAATTGTCCACTGCTTCAAGAGCATTCTCGTACGTCCAGAGCATTCATTACATAATTTGCCTGAAAGGTTGGTAAACCACTAATGAATGAGGATGCTTCAAGAGGAGATGTCAATAAAAAAAAATTCTAGTTTAAGCTCTAGCAGCCGTCATGTGCAGTGGAGCGGATCTGCTTGAGCAATTTAAGAAGAGGACCAACCAAGGATTGTTCCTGTGAAGTCTGACTGAAATCGGCCATGTATTTCTATTTTAGCTAATTTTGTGCAACGGAGCGAAACGGTTTGAGTAATTTTGAAAAAGGACAATATATGGATTATTCCTGTGAAGTTTGATATGAGTACAAACAGACCTAAGATAGACAGACAGCAAGCGGTCATAATAGCTACCTGTAACCTGTAACCTTTAGCTAAAAAGTGATAACTCAGATAACCCGGCTTTCAAGTGTCAAAAAGTTATAATTCATGCCTTGGTCACAACTTCACATTGTCATCTATCATGTGTGCCGCAGTCATTGACAATTTCAGAAAGGACTTGACGTCATTATCATACAAAATGGACGTCACATTGAACTCATGATGTTAAAATATAATTTCGGCTGTAAACCATTATAGATATGTTAGTATACCATATGTATATTGCATAACAAATAAAACTTTGAAGTGTATAAAAATAGTTTGTCAATATGTACAACAATAAAAAATCATTATCTTTTAGTGTATCAGATATTATGAATCACCCTGTATAAAAATGAACCAATTCATAATTTTTTTTAAGAAGTTTTTGTGAGAATGGTCACGAGAAAGCTTGGTGATATTTCTACCACTGGTTCATGAGAAGAAGAAGCCTATTGTAAAAGAATTTTCAATTTTGATTAACATAAACCCCTGTGTGCAGCGGACTGAAATCATTTCTTTTTTTTCGAAAGGGGTAATGCAAGAATGCTACTGTGCAAGTTTGGTCTCACGAGTAAACATCTGTTTTAATAATGTCCTATTATAAGTAGCAGTAGCCCCTATGCTAAGAGGACTGGAATAATTTCCTATTTTTGAAAGGTGCAAGGATGCTACATAGTTAGTTTTGTGACTTTCATACCATAAATGGTTTTTAAAGAGAAGCTAAATAAAGAGTTTTTATTTATTTTTTTTTAAAACAAAGCAGTGGCCACTGTGACCAGAAGATTGTTTTTGGAAGGAGTCAATGCAAGAATGCTACTAAGCAAGTTTAATGACATTTCATACCATTGGTTCATGAGGAAAAGCTGTTGTAAAATTTTCTTTTTTAGTAAAAGTAACCCATGTGTGCAGTTTATTGGAACCATTTTAGACATATCGAGTGTCTCACAGTGGTCTTAAGGTGTGGACAGACAGACGACAGACAGACGACAGACAGACAGACAGACGCCGGACAATGGTCGATCACAATAGTTCAGTGTTTAGCACTGTGTTTTCAGTTGAGGTAAAAATACGTGGATTTAACATTCAATTTAACACTTTATGTTATAATATATCGTTTAGAAGAATAAACAGTTTTCACTGGAAAATTTGAACGAAATTTGGGTGAAAAAAAGCAAATTTCTTCAAACTGTCTGAAATTAACATATTTTAAAACTGATCATCTAATAAAAGGGTTCCAGTATAAATTCCTGTAGAGCATTTCTGCATTTATTGAAATAATACACTACCAAATTATAAAGAAACACTTTTAAAATTCAAATGTAAACATAAAGTGTAGCGGTGGCATTAAGCCAAGCTCAACAAAATTTTCAATAGATTTTTTTCAAAATGCTGTGTAGATTTTAACTTGTATTATTGATTCTAGTCATTACTTTTTTAATTTGGTTTAATTGTGACCTCAAGGGCAGGGTCAACTTTGAAATTGGAGTCAGAATTTGAACAATCTTGGTAGAAGTCAATAATTAATTATACGAGCCATATAAGTGAGTTCTAGGCCTTGTGGTTTCTTAGTAGAGGTATTATACTAGACAATGCCACATGCTAAATATCTAAGCTTTGGGCCTTCCTATTCGTGAGAAGAAGATTTCTAAATTGTGTCCTTTCTGTTGCAATGGCAACCAGAGCTCTGAATGGAATGGAATTTTTTTAACACCTATCATATGACTTTATGCAAGGAACATCCCTGCCAAGTTTCATCACAATTGGCTTAATGGTTTCTGAGGAGATGTCGTTCGAAGGAAAATTACGACGGACGCCGTACGGTGAGCATTCCTTATAGCTCACTCTGACGTTTTGTGCCAAGTGAGCTAAAAAGTTTGTATAATATATCTATGATAAATTGACTACTGGTTCAAAATAGGGAAGTGAAATCCAATAGCTACTAGTTATACCAAATTGCACATTACTGCCGAACTGAAAACGGTAAAATTCGCTATTTCTATCATTATCATGTTTACATAAACAAGATATCAGGGGCAGTCTGGTGTAAATTTATCCCTTCATATTTTGTTAGGAAAGGTATATTTACCCAAGTTCAGCCTTTTAATATCACCAAAGAAATGTGGATTAGTGGATTAATCGGCGGTCATCGAAACTTGGTATCACGAGTTCAAGTCCTGGCCGAGGAAGTATTTATTTTTGGGGAATTCATGTTAGTCTATTTACAATTGAAAAAATACACGCGGAAATAATTGTAAAATGACTTCAGGATTCTGCTTATATTTGATGATAAAAAAAGATCAGTGCAAAAAAGGAGCATATATCTTATGACTGAAAATACAATGTGATAAAAGCTGAAAAATGTGTAGAAATTGTAATAAAATAAAATGATGGTATCATTCTTATTATTGGTGTAAGCCATAAGATAGCCACTCATACCGCTAGCGTGTGTATGGACTATTCAGAGCGCAATAAAAATAATAAAATCACTAATATACAAAACAGACAAAAAGTAATGATTTTTATATATATGACAAAAAATAAAGAAGAATAATGATCAAGAATTAAATCATAATGTCATATGATAATGTAAAGGCAGCATGGTAATGAAACATCCCCAAACATTAATGGAAAAAAGACAACATAACGAAACTTATAAAACTGTATTTTGATAAACGTGGTCTTTCGGCGACAATGCATTAATTGCTCCAACTTCGGACACCTTATCCTCTAGGCCATGGTAGATTTTCGGCTTTGCACCTTTTATATCCATTAACTATTAATTATAATAATATTTCCTTCCTTATAACGTGACATTACGTTATGTTCACATGAAAGCACTTTAGGAACAAATTTAGTTTACGTCTGGCATCCAAATAAAACATAATAAGTCTTTCTTACCTTTTTGAAAAGTGAAAACCCCACATAGAAGAAATATCCATGAAATATATCTTTGTCCCAACATTTTAAACTTTCCGCTAACCAGGAAGTTTGTAGTTTATTCAATTTTTCAAATTATTTTGATGAATATTTCATAAACACAAGATCTAATATTGATGTTTAACAGTCTATCAGATTTAAATTAGCAAATACATGGCAATGACTACCAAAATCATTGTAAATGTTATCCGTGGAACGAATTGTAATCTCTTTGTTGTACTTATTCGCTGAACACCACATAACAAGATTGTTTGATCAGCGCATTTCATCTGTGATTTACAGTACTGCCAACGGTAATGTTTACCATTTTAGCGGTTTGGTTCCGTTTCGTTTGCGGTTCGTTTGCGGTTCGTTTGCGTCCCTGTTCGGTAATACCGGTCCATAACCGTTCACTGAACCCGACCACCGGACCGTTGACCGCTACGAACCGTTTCCATCGTTGTTTAGTGGTTTTGCGATCTGATTTGTTGACACAACTTACAATTAGTTTTTCGTTAAAAAATCGTTAACCAGTGACAACAAATGGCGCCAGTTTAGTCAGACAGCGGTAAGGAAATATGAAATTGAAAAAAGGCGATGAATTGCCCGTTGGTTGTTTTTTTTTTTAACTATTAGCACATTACCATCTCACCGGTAATATATCGTTACGTATTCTAAATTTAAATTACTTTGTGAATGAAGAAATTAAGTGAGCTGGCGTTACAGTTAATTCTTATAGCAAAGTCGTAACAAAAGCATCCTAAATAAAGATATACAATGTACAGTGTGACATCCTTGTTTTGTTTCGATAAGTCACCGCGAAAGCTGTTGTATCTCAACCTCAAAGCCGCCGACGTTTTACATGCATAACTGGTTTAAGTTTGACCTAAGTGTAAGTGTAATAACACCATATGCTAGCTCTCTACCAGCAAAATACGCACATATCAAATTTAAGATGCTTTCTCGTCATTTTTTCGAGCGCGAAACGCTTAATACAAATGTACTTAAAATCCGCCCATTTTTTCACCCGAAATTGTGACTCCTGACTCACTTTAAGGTTAGTGTTGGTCAACGGAACGAGGTTCAATCAACTATTGACTCACGTGGGGATTTTACGTAGATCCCAGCAAATAACATAACTAATTTAAAAATGGAGGTCTTCGCGCAATATTTTTCACAAAGTTGCAATAAAGTAAAGTAACAGTTATCGTTTTTAGAATTTACGCATGTTCCTTAATTATTTTCCTGCTTTTACATGATTGACTCTTATCGTTATTTCATGCGATTGTCTGTTTTTATATTGTACAATGTACAATAATATAATATATGCTTAAAGTCCCAGGAGCACAATTTACAAGTAGCTCTTATTTTACCAAGAAAGATGAAATTTTAGTTGTGCGTGTTTACACTTGTGCAAAAGGACCATGTATGATCGGTTGGTATTTTAGTCCTTTTCGAGCACATGCATATAACTACAGTCGGATCGCTCGCGTTGTCGAGTGGCCAGAGTCGCTGGCTTGTAATTGCTGTAACTTCAGCTCTCACTGATTGAGGGTTACCAGGTATAGGTTCGATCCCTCCTACCGACCATGTCTCTTTATGTGAGAAAGTTGGCAGTTTCTTACGGAGGATGGAGTCTAGTACTGTACTGGTCCTTCCCGGGAACGAAGGTAAACTGCCCGCCTGTAAACAACAGAAATACTATACGGGCGTTAAACCTCGAACAAACAACTTGCCAAAAGTTCTTAAAACATTGGACCAGAACCAGTTCTTAAATACTTCAGACTTCAGCGCTTTGCCCAACGTGTGCCAGATGCTGATAAAAGGCAGACCGTATCGAAATAATTCAAAGTAATAATTCTTGTAATAAGAGATGACTTTACCTAGTAAACTTCTGATACACAACATAGCTTGTGTGCGAGTCTGCTAAAACACAATGCCTTCTGAAAAGCTCTGCCATAATTTGAGAGCTATGCCAATACATGTATATGCATTACTGGATAACAGAAAGCAGTTCAGATTTTTTATAACTACAAAAACATGTAGTACAAAATGTATAGTCAAAGGCAAAGAAACGCAGCTTCTTTACTTTCTTATTATTTACAGGAAAGTGTCAGCGTATATCTTTTCATTAAAACGTGTTTCCTATCTGTCTGCATGAGATTACAATTTGAGAATTCATTTTGAGACGTTTATTATTTCTTCTATGTCTCAGCTCCAGGCGAATTTTGCACCGGATATAAGAAATTTCAAGTTAATTGGCAAAGCTGTGTTTCTTTTTCTTCTTCTTCTTTTTCTTTGATTGTTTATAAGTCCCGACCGACCCTGGGACTTCTGCCTGGGTGAACTTTCCAAGACTCCTGACAAACGCAGGTTAAAGAGAGACAGATGCAGACACCAGGGAATCCGGGTACCAGACCCTATCTCTTTACGAATTGACCCCTCGGTTCTTTTACATGCCCGGTGTATAGCACCGATACACGTGAGACTACCTCTGGGTTTCTAACCATTTCATCTCTGGATGAGTGAGTCTTCTAAAACGATAGCTTAAAGTTATGGCGTTTAGCAATCCAGAGGGACAGGATATGTGTGTGTAATTTTTCAGTTCCAATTATCAAGGATAACACAATAACGAGCAAGCTCTCATTTCCATTGTGTTCCTTTTTTTAACGACAGAAGCAGATACAAGAGAGTCCTGGTACCAGACCCTAGCTCTTTTTACGAATTGACCCCATGGTTCTTTTACCTGCCCGGTGTATAGCACCGATACACCTGAGACTACCTCTGGGTTTCTAACCAGCTCATCTCTAGATGGGTGAGAAACACTGAAAAGCGTTTCTGAAATTTCCAGTGCCCCGGCCGCGATTCGAACCCGGGACCTCCGGATAGGTATTCAAGAGCGTTAACCACTCGACCACCGCATAACCATTGCGGTTTTTTTGCCGGTCAGTATATCTTAGTACACAACAATGGTTTGTTGATTAATACAAGAAAACGGAATATACTTAAACAACAAGTATCAGCATTTCAGAAACATGGTATGGATTTATCGAGAGCATTCTAGCAGGGTATTGCAACCTGTCCTTTCACCCCCTGCTGCCCTTTTTGACTCCCCTCTCCGTCCTCTGGTGCATTTTTGTTGTAGCCCACATTAAATAATTATAAAGATACCGAAACTTTTTAAAATCCTTGGAGAAGCATCTCTTAGCATAATAAAAGAACACTTTTGAATGGGTTGTAATCTCCTAGAAGCAACATTTTCAATTTTAACGGACATTATATCATTCTTAAGTGTTCTAACGTGCAGAAACTGCCCTGTCCCCAAAGTGCACCCTGTCCCTTTTTGGGGGCACCCTACCTTTTTTTGCAGTCTCGAATAATACCTGCATGGTGATGATTCCCGTCAGCCAACTTTTCTTCTACAGTATTAAGCGTAAAATATTGTTGATACCAAACTGTATAGTAAATGATTAAAATCATTTGGTGGTTCTTAATGTGGTGATTGATACCCTGGTCCTATAAGCGCTACGAGCCCCGTACGAGTAGGTATTTGGTCGAAATTTTGCAAAATCGTACGGAGTCCGTACGGACATCGTTCACTCTTGCGAGCACCGTGCGGATTTTTTGAACTCGAAGAGGACTCGGTAAAAAATGTTTCACCGAGCTCGCGAGTTCACGTATAGCTCATAATAATTTTCGAATTCGGGGGCAGCTCGCAATGGCCCTTTACGGGCACCGCAGTGGCCCCGGTATAGCTCGTACGGGCATCGAACGATGTATGAGCGGATTTGGAACACAGCGAGGTCCGTAAGAGTTTGCCGGTGCTCGCACGTCTATCGCAGTGGGAGAAGCACGATCAACGTATTCTTGCATACCGGATCGGGGTATCCGCAGTTTTTACCAGTGCTGGAAAATCTTATATTACATACCCCCATGTAATATGACTCGCGTGAGTCACGTGATAAATATTGTGACGTCACTTCCCCAAACAAAGCATCTGAATATCGCTTGTTTTTATACCACAATGTATTATTTCTATAAATTTGCATTTAAAAATCTGTTTCAAGTGCAAGACGGTATGCAAGAAAAAGTTTCTATCATGAGACCCTTAGTTTAGATGGAAATATCCGTCACCTCGGGTAACTGTATCGCGGGAACTCGGCAGAGCCTCGTTCACGCCAAAACGGTTACCCTCGGTGACGGATATTTCGATCTGAACCGCGTGCTCAGGAAAGAAACTATTACGATGTTCGTACGATACTACGGACACCAGGTGTGGGGAACTTGCGTGCGAGCGCCGTACAAACACACGTGCATCGTACGAGGTACGTCCGAGCTCCTTCCAAGCTCCGCACGACTTGTCTGCGATGTCCATACGTATGCCTACAGTTGCATCCTCCAGAAGATTGTGCGGGGCTCGTAGACATGTGACCAGAAACTACGATTGTACGGAGACCGTACAGATTGTAAAAGTTTGTGAAATCGTAGGATTTTATCAAACTTACGGAAATCGTACGTATATGTGGCCAAGGCATTAGATAGTTATTAGTTGTGTTCTGTCTCCAAATATACCGTTCGTATGGGATATAACCAATCCCTTCATCTTTGCATGATGGTATATATGACACGTCGTAGGAACCTGCCACAAAAAGATCTTTGACGTAAACGGAATTAAAAGCTCCTTCATAAAACAAGGTTCAACATAATCATAAACAACAATAATATATAATGATATAATATGTGTATATAAATGTACTAGTTCAGTATAATATTTAAATTTCGAGACACTGAAAACGATTTTAAGCAACAGTCTATAAAGAACGGCAATAAAAGCTAGTTTTTGCATATTTATTGTTTATCATTCATAGCAAGTCATTGTGCTAACGTCGGCCGGTGCTAACAAAAAAAATCCCGTTCGTCATCGTCTCTGTTTTCTGATAGGACATAATGTAAGTGTACTCAATTTGACCCTATCATACAGATAAAAAAGCGACGTCAATAGGCTATTAAACGATTACTAAAATTGTTAAGTATGCATTCAACTTGTAAAAGTAGGGACCACAATCCTACAGATATTTCTTTCAGGTAGGTCTTTAATTTGAACTTACGATACAGGCCTAAACAGCTTTTTGCCCGATGATAACGGCAAAGATTGCTAGATTAGTTACTTTAAATAGCATATTAAAGCCTAAGTAATCATGTTCAAGGGCGGCACTGAACTACTTGTGTGGTAACTATAAACAAACTGACAAGAACTCTTATATGATCGTCCTCTAAAATTTATGTAATATGCGTGCATAAAATATTCCAACCGTAATCCTCGGGTTTTCTCATGGCGACAATGTCATACTTTCTAACCTAAGGAAGCCATTTACCTTTATAAAAGGAACATGTATTAATACGTATTAAACTCATCAAAGCTGTCATCACAGAAAAACATTTATTCAGAGAATACACTACTGCCAATTACATTTTTTTATTTCCTTTTAGAAAAGACATAAACCAATGTACATTTTGAGGCACAATGGAATTAGTGTACTACATAAGATAAATGATAAACAGTATTAACACTTTTTTTTTGTAAATCTAACATGACCATTCATTAGTTCTCATAATGATCCATTACATGTACAAGACATGTATCAGTATGAGTTTCTAAAATCGGACTGCTATTCGAGAAATAAATTGTTTTCAGCTTTATGTTTTTCAAAACTTCAGACACAATACATAAGAAACTGGTTTATAATTGCCTACCTCAAGATTACCATATTTCTTAAACAAAGGGTTAACCTGCCCATTTTCATATCACCTGGTACCGTATTATCTGTGATTTACATATTTACACTATATAAGTAATAGATACTTTTATGAAGTCTTCAGCATCCTTCAAACTCAAGCAGGTCTTCATCTAAACCAGTTCTCTTTGAAGAACTGGGATTCTTAAGGTCCTTGTATACAAAGTTCTTATTCTACAGTTTCTGTCTTTGTGAAAATCAATCAAGGCTTCTGGATTTAAGTCAACCAATTTTAGGACTTTGCAGTTTATAAACAATAGTCATTGAAATGGTTGTGGTTTTTACAGGACTATGAGAATTTGCATTATCAATATTTTGAACAACATTGTTATTACCGCCTTTGTAATATTTTATAGCCTAAGGACACTACCCACATGGCTATGGTGGGGATCAAACCCGGACCCTTCTATCCTGTGGCGAACGCGCTACCACTGCGCCACGACGGCTCCAGAAGGAATGATGCCGAATAACGTCTAATATTTAATAAAACACGGTCAAGTTTTCGAAAATGTTGAAAGTTGCAGCTAGTGACATTGTTCAATGATAATACCTTCATGTCATGTAGAATAGTATACGTGATAATGCGCATTCTTTGATCAACCTTCTATGATATCAAACAGTAGGATGTCAATAACAACGAACGAGCTATCAAACAATATGAATTATATAACTTTCTACTTATACGTTATACTCGTAACGTTTTGCCACCTACTAGTGAATAGATGTGCTTTTTTTATTAAACGCACGTTGCGTGCGTTCGAGACGCACACGCGTCCATAATTTATCATAAATCTACTTCAAGTAACATACGATATAGATAAACATAATTACATTTTTTTTATCTAGAACAGTTATTCAATGTGAAACTAGCAAAACACAGGAGAAGTATTAGCGAATATTAACAGCGCATATATTATACTCAGACTTTTCAATATAATTATGTAAATCATGGGTATCGCTATCTGTTTTATTTGCTCCATAATGATTATCTTACATGGCTGTTTCAACGTTCAACTTGGTCTACGAGGACCTTAAGTCAATAAAATATGGTTTAACTTGATGTTTACGTCTGCACTTAATAGATAAAATGTCACTGTCGTCTGATATTTGATCTAACACATCTATTCATGTTTTTCAAAATTATACTATGAGAATGAATCTTTGAATAAAATATTTACATTTTATA
>JAUMHA010206934.1:0-15989 GCA_032359765.1 Saxidomus gigantea | reverse complement strand
CTTTTTCGGAAACAAAATCAGGTACGAGTTGACCAATTCGGGTACGAGATGACTAAGGTACGAGTTGACTGGTTACCTCACCTACATGTGTTCAAAATTTGTGCCTGTAATTTAAAATCTTTCATGCATGACAGTAACTTACCATATAATTCAGGATTACATGACCTTTAAACTCATAAAGTGTGACCTTGTTACCTTTTGGATGCAGGACTTCCTTGAACATGTAATCTCCATGTGCTGAACATGTAATATAACCCTTCAATGTATGACAGAATTACAATTACTGCTGCCACTAAAATGCTACTATTGCAAGGCCAAAAATTGGTCTGGACATTGCTTGACCTGCATTGACGGGCTTGTAATTTGAATATGAGATCTGATAGTAATAAGATGACTGTCAACATGAAGTTAAAAAAAGGATTTTTGAACACATACGTAACTGCATATTTTCAGTTACGGGCCCTAAATTTTTCTTAGTGAATAATGATGAAACTTTTTTTAAAGAGATGTAATCAGACACATGGTATGACCCAAAATTCCAAGATATTACGGAAAGATGTGACTTTACTGTTCGCAACAAACACTTAAATTGTTATTTGATCAACGAAATTAAAACAATCTAGTGAAGTGACACTGTCGGATAATGCAATATTTATCAGAATATTCTGAAATCTAACTACTTGGTTTATCAGGCGCTTTTTCAGAGCGCCTTTACTGCACTGATCAACAAATTATCTACGCCGAAGAATAATATTTAGTCCAAAGAATATTTTTCTGCGCAAAGAGAATGTTATCATTTTGATATATTTACGGACATAAATCGAATTCTGCGCTGCGATTGGACAAAAAATCATTTCAAACACTAAATACAGTTGTTTTAAGAAATTAATTTTCGAGCGAGCATAATATAACCGACTCATTAAATATAAGTAACGTTTTAACATTGTGACGTTACTTTCCCAAACACAACGTCTGAATATCGTTCGTTTTATATGATGATGCATCACTTTGATAAGTTTGCATTTTGAAATCTACTTTTAATTGCAAGACGGCATGGAAGAAAAATTTCTATCATGAGACATTTGGCTCAGATGGAAATATCCGTCACCTCGGATAACTGTTTCTGCGGGAACTTGGCAGAACCTCGTTTCCGACAAAATAGTTACCCTCGGTGATTGATTTTTTTATCTGAACCTCGTGCTCATGACAGTAACTATTATTCTGATTAGTTACGTCATTTAAATTCGCGACTATTAACGTATATATAGTCGCAAAAATCTAACGGCGTCTTAAACACATTGTGCGTTAGAATAGGGTTAATTGTTTAGTCAGTTTGACATTTACGACCGTATATCCGGTTTTAATGATCGAAAACACTGTTAACAGCTCCGGCTAACGCCGTCACCGTTCAAACTATTTGCGACCATTAAAACCGTATATACAGTCGCAAATATCAAAATCACAAAACAGTTAACCCTAACTTTTCTTGCACGTCGGATCGGCATTTCTTGCATATCGGATCGGCATTTCCGGTGATTTTGCCCAAACACAACGTAGGAAAATCGTTTGTTTTTCATGATAATTCATCATTTTGATAAGTTGGTATTTAGAAATCTACTTTAAAGTGCAGGACGGTATGCAAGAAAAAGTTTCCATCATGAGACACTTGACTCAGATGGAAATATCCGTCACCTCGGGTAACTGTTTTACGTGAACTCGGCAGAGCCTCGTTCCCGCCAAAACAGTTACCCTCGGTGACGGATATTTCGATCTGAACCTCGCGCTCATGACAGAAACTATTATTCCGATGATTTTACCCATGCCGGAAATACCGGTCTGGCACCCCTCCCATGTCAGACGACTCTCGTGAATTACTTATGACGTAACGTTATAAACATTATGACGTCACTTTTCCCCAACACAACGTCTGAATATCGTTTGTTTTATATGAAAATACATTTTGATATGTTTGCATTTAGAAATTTTCTTTAAAGTGCAAGACGGTATGCAAGAAAAAGTTTCAATCCTAAGGCATTTAGTTCAGATTGAAGTATCCGTCACCTTGGGTTACCGCAAAACAGTTACCCTCGGTGACGGATATTTCCATCTGAACCTCGTGCTCATGACGAAAAGTCTTATAAAAGCCGCAAATTTAAATGACGTAACCAGTCAGAAACGAAGTT
Organism: Saxidomus gigantea; assembly: GCA_032359765.1. Lineage (NCBI taxonomy): Eukaryota > Metazoa > Mollusca > Bivalvia > Venerida > Veneridae > Saxidomus > Saxidomus gigantea. Next base: position 13,806 of record JAUMHA010206934.1, on the reverse strand, counting down.
ACATTGGTAGTGCGTTAGAATGGGTCTTCAACTAAATAAAATTCTTGAATTGTTTTTTTCATTCACGTTGGTTGCATGATGTTCATATAAAAAGACACGTATGAAACATCAAGTGACCCCCTAGGGAGGGGTCAATTTTGACCCGGGGTAATGATTTTAGCTCTTGGGAGAGGTCCATGTTACAATACAATGCTACATGTCAGATATCTAAGCTCTGGGCCTTCCGGTCTTTTAAAGTTTTTCCTTTCGGTTGCCATGACCACCAGCGTTCTGGATGGTAATGAATTCTCTGAACAAACTCTATAGAGCTCCATGCCACGGTCATCACTGGTCCAGGGGTTTCAGAGGATAGGGCCTATGTTGTTTGAAGCATATTGTGGACGGTCGACGGATATCCGACAATCCTAAAAACTCACAAGTGAATCATTGAACCGGAACATGCTTGCAATATGCGCATAGTTATATAATGCTCATAATAAGAAATCGTGCCGTTAATTTAGAAATAGATTAATAGTTTCTGTCATGAGCACGAGGTTCAGATCGAATTATTCGTCACCGAGGGTAACTGCTTTGGCGGGAACGAGGCTCGGATATTTCCATCTAAGCCAAGTGTTTCATGATGGAAACTTTTTCTTGCATACCGTCTTGCACTTTAAAGTGGATTTGTAAATGCAAACTTATCAAAATGATGAATTATCATGAAAAACAAACGATTTTCCGACGTTGTGTTTAGTAAAGTGACGTCACGATGTTTATAACGTTACGTCATAAGTAATTCACGAGAGTCGTCTAGCATGGGAGGAGTGCCAGACCGGTTTTTCCGGCATGGGCAAACTCACCGGAAATGCCGATCCGATATGCAAGAACGGACATGAAGGCATTTGAATAATCAATCAAAGGGGCTGATAATAATTAGGCCTACGCACATTTCTTCTTGTTGGTGGGGGGGGGGGGGGGGGTGGAGCAGTCTATATGTTTGTTGCTACTTGAAAACATAACTCATATACACACAACTTTGCTAAGAAAAAGTTATTATTAACAACAAACCGTAAAACATGTGTAAAAGTATTGGTGTTATCTATAGTATACATTTTGTAAACAACGCTAGAATAATCGTATTAAAATAACAATAAATACACAGATCAGGTCAAATTCAATACCTTAGAGTGCGTTAATTATAATATTTGTGATATTAAGTAAATGAAGTAAATTAAATGTACTATAAAATCAGCGAAAAGGAAGTATATAAAGTTAAGGTTAGTTCAATTAAAGTCCTTGGCTCTCTCCCTTTGCTAGCCTCAAAACATCATAACATATATCATAGCAAAAATGAAAGTCCCTTATAATCAACGTAAAATGATAGTGCGTCATATACGTCAGAAGCGGCCAGTATGCGTTTGATATAGTAAACTTCTATATCCGCTTCCTTTTCATATCCAATATTTTGTTTCAATATTTGGGAATATTAAATAGGGCCTACATTGAAAATAAAATTTACAACAAAGTAAACACAAAGCGGGGACAATCATACTGTCACACACATTTTCTTCCAATGTTAACTGGGGAACCAAGTCAGATTTATGAATTCGTGCGTTCAGAGTGGACAAACGGTTGGGAACCACGGAAACAATGCTCGTGTCTTGAATCTCGAGCGGTTGCTTCACAACTTTAGTGGGCAAATGGAATGGATATACTTTAAGCAGTACTAAGGTTTCTAATACTGCTAGGTAAATATAAAGAACTTTAACAAAAATGGAAATTGTCCAAAATCACGACGCTTTCTTTCTGCTGTCCTTTTCAGCTTCTATGACGTCAATGTGGACCAAATTGTCAATCATCACCGCTACATAGCATCCGAGGAAAGGCCCAGCCCAATATACGAAGAGATGCTCCCAGTGTTCGGTACCATGACAACCAAAAGTATGCCCGGAAGCCATCGCGGGATTGAAGTACATTCCTGTCATGTTTATACCTGAAATATGAAAATGTTCTGCGTTTATTATGACATATATAGCAGGAAACTTCATCGTATAGACACTTGAAATCTTGGGTGTAGGCCCTAACCTGTAAAGTATCGACAAAGTCTAGCCCTAATGTAAACCTCTTCTGAATTAACATGCGTGCACGCAGAACTTAAAAACACGAACATTCCAAGCATTTATCCGATCCAATTGGGCTGATAAATCAACCTGGCTTAGATTGTGCTGTCGTACACATTCTTTAAATGATTTCGTCCAATGAATGTAAAACATGCTTCAGCGTAAACGTATTGTTCTCGGTATATTGTTATTTTGGACAGTTTATGGCTACTTTTTGAATACGGTGGACATGTGGCTAATAGAGAGCAAACATGGTGTAAAGATAACAAGCTTTGTTAAATTTTGGATTGAACCTAACACCTCAAAGAGAAGTATCAGTGGTTTCTAGTCAGTGAGTCTAACTACGAAGGCGACACTGCAACACAACTGAGAAAGTGCTGTGGAGATTTGATTTTCACAATAGCATTTCTTATTTGTTCTTACCCAGTACGATCATGAGTGATCCTGTAGATAATTTAATAAGCTCATCAACTATAGACATTTTCGCGAGGGTCTGTCTGCCCATCCACGTGTCGATTAAGGTGGCGCCAAGCTCAATCAAGAAACCAAGTAGGAACGCAGTATTTAGATCCGACGAACACATTGTCTCCATATATCTGAAAAAGTTGAAGCTTTGTTTTACTTTATTTCCCGGAGAGCTAACAGCATCGAACCAAGATCTAATTTACAGTCTCAAATGTAAGGTGTTTGTTATATAATTATAAAATGTGGAATGCAATTGACTTTTATTAATACGTTAACAGGTAATAAAAGTAAAAATGTACTGCATGAATGAAAACATATTACATGTATTACACATTTTTTTATTCGTACCAAAAATATTTATAACTTTGCTTTTTAAAGCTATAAGTTCATATGGGAAATAAAGCGCAGTATTTTGTTCAACGATACTGCAAAAAGACTGGTAAAAACGACTTGAATACGAAAGAAAAGACATATGTCAACATTGTTCTAGAGTGAACAGAACATGAGTCTATCATTATGATATCAGCATTGTTTCTATATATCAGTAAATTAAAAGTGGAATAATACCTGTCTCTGTGATCTGGGACCATATCCAAAGACCACACCATTCTAGCAAATCTGTATGACGCAAGACCACCAAGCGCCTGTACGAAGATTCTGATAAGCGCTTCGGTGACTGAGATTTGTTTTTCAAGAAGCTGGGTGAAAGCATGGCACGGGTTTTCTGAAGCTCCGAAAAAAGTTCTGTTGGCGATGAAGCATTCAATCACGACAGCAATGAATAACCATATGCTGCCAAAGTGTTTATAGATGAAATTATTCTCAAAGAAGTATGCACACATCTCTAATGTAGCCAGGAAACTTGCAGCGTAAGTTCTGATTGATTCTGGTGTCATCTTATCGTTCAGTGCCCGCAGTGTCCAACCAATGGACATTGTTATTATAAAATACATGACTGACGCGCTAAATGGGGCAACAAATTCCTCGGATTGAAGCTGCCCAAGCAGGACTTTCGATATGTCTTGGAAAACCATTTTGACAATTTATTTCTGTTCGACCTAGACGAGACCCCTGAAAGCAAAATGAAATGACATGCTTAATTCACAACATATATAGATTTTAGCATGCTTATACTGTGTAACGATTTTTACTGATAGGTCTAATATATGAGTACCCTTACACAAAGCAAGGACACCAATGAAAAAAAAAATCTTACTGGTATTTGAGAATGTTATGTTAAACCTAACTGTTGTGGGTGTGTAGTGTTTTCTTCTCTTTCCACATAGAAAAGTCTTGCGTGTTTTCTTGGGCCGTGAGAAATACAAGCAATTATTAATACACCAGTACAATGTAGCCAAGAAAACAAAAATCTTAAGGTAGGTATTAACAAGTGATGGGAGAACAATCTTTGTAAATCACAGGTTCGTTTTTTTTTTCGACTATTTCAACAAAAAGTAATCTCTTACATTTTCAACTACTACTAGTAATCAGCTCATTTCTTCAAGAATATAGGACGGGTATAAATCTGCCAAATTTTCCGTCTGTTATTTCGAAGAAGGCTTTATAACAAACTAAGTTCTTCTTCACACTATGTATACAGTCTATACTCTGTAAAACTTGTAAGGTGTTTCATACTTTTCATATTAAAAAGGTGATATCTCGCAGCTAAAAACATGATATCCTACACATGACATTATCTTTGATTTATGCACAAATATGTAACTGTTTAAAACAAAATCTGTACAACTGCCTCAAGACTACGAAATTTCCCATCCTTGCTTTCAGCGTCATTTATTAGAGATAAGTATAATACACTATTTACCCACACCTATAATTTTATTTTCAAAATAACAAGTCCGGAGGATAGAGATATTAGAGGGACCACGAACAGGAACTATATTTAGGTTTGTGCAGCCCTCTATGGTAATTTTAGTACAACTGTAGATGTACTCGTTATATTATGTAGGTCAATGTGCTTTCTACAAGATGTAATTTTGGCTGCGATTGTTCTCCACAGTTATCGAACTTCTTTCCATCTAATCTTAATTGTGATGGAGACCACTGTAAAACATGACTGGTTGGTGAACTTGTAATAATGATCTGTGTGTCATCTTTGGATATTCCGAGTTCGAGGCAGAAGGAGGCGGGTCCGCAGTAATACGTTATGTTAACGTCTTGATTTAAGCAGAGAGAGAGAGAGAGAGAGGGGGGGGGGGGGGGGGGGTGGAGAAGGAGCTGGATATACGATTGATCGGGGCCGGGGGAGAGGTAAGGATTCAGTGGCCCCTTTTAATTTTGACGGCTTGGCGAATTAAATGTGATGCAAAATAAAGAACAGGCAATCAAACTTCTTTCATAAATATTTCTTATTTAACGACTTTAGTTATTGTATTTTAATGAAGCAAGGTCAAGTCGTACTTGTAAAAACGTTATACCTGTATCGTTTTCTTACAATGTGTGATTTTGTGTGCATGTCCCACCATTTACATAAACGTAATAACCTCACAGTAAACTCCGTATATAACGATACCGGATATAGCGTAAATACAGATATAAGGAACATATTTAAATGATCACACGGAGTTCGTTATATACGGTGTTTACTGTAATACATTCTCAGCTTGATGGTCATCGGTCGAGCGTAATTGAATATAGGGAAATAATATAACTTCATAATGGAATTTCCTTCTTGAAAAAAATACTGTTTGATACAATTTAACTGCATAAAACTGTTAAAATGAAATACAACTAGACCAGATCAGTAGAGTGTAGTCAATTATTTTTAATAAGTCGATCAGCTTATTTAGTCGAATTTTAGGCGAGCAAGTACGATGTGGACCAATCTATTAACTTGGTGCGGCCTTAAGTGTCTTTTCATCAGCTGAAATTTGTCAAGGCCACTAGGCCAATATTGATACAAATGTATAAATACTTCTCAAAGCCGCTATCAAATAGAAATTAATCTTTTATTTACAGTTTTAATGGCAAAATTTTAAACTGTAACACAAAATGTCATTTAGCTACGCTATTGTCGTAATTTCGGACATGTATATAAATATTTGAGGATATTTAAACCTCATTTTTGCAAAATATAATACTTAAAGAATGTATATGGGTCATAAAACATTTCGAATAGACATATATGTATCCAGACAAAGTATGTTATAAGTATACATTACACTGTACCTGATTGATACAAAATGGACAGAAAGTTTTACCTGTTATTACAGCATGAATATCCGCATGTAAAATACTATCCCGTTTGTCTTCTTTATACTTTCTGAAATAACTGAACTAACCTGTGTAACTTGATTGAAAACTCGTAAAGAATGTGTTCCTTATCACATTTCAAATTTACATATAAACGTAAATTTGACAGTGACCTTGTGGATACACAGTTATGAAATCAATGATACGCTACACTGCAGTGTATACATTATAACTAAAATATACATGCATGCATCGTGCACAAATACAAACAAAATAACATTTGTCAAAGAAACAAAACGTACCGAAATTCACCTTGATCCAGTTGCCTGCAAGTAATTATCCTATCATCTCATCCAATACGTTGATATATTTAATACCAGATGCTGCTATCTGGTTCCCATCGCGCCGTATCAGTAGCTACAAGTATTGATCGCTGGTTCCTGTATGATTATTATTTTTCCTCACGGGATACATTTGTGTTGCTATTTCTATTCCAAGTTCCATTGTTTTACAATGCATGCATTCTGATGAACAAACATTCATTTAATATAATTATAGCTTGATAAATGCACTGCACGTCCCGCCTGAATTTAGCGTAATAAACATGGTTATAATTATCTAATATATCACAATTCAACTGTACTCGAGTTTTCACCTTCACCACTAGTTGTTACAGTTATTAAAACAAACCTTGCTCATCGATCATAACAACCATAAAACCAAAGAAAGTTATCTGAACCCAGGCACCCTAAAGCTAATTAAGATGCCGCGAATACATGTCTTAAGATAGTTGTAATTAGACATGAACTAAAGTGTTATATTATAACGTTTTTGAATAGCATGTGTGAGGTTTCAGTCAATTCCGACGAAGAGTTTCGGAGATAAATCACACACAAAATATATGTACAATGTATTGAAAAGAAACAAAGGGGCCATAATTTGTGAAAATAATCCCAACGAAATTTGACGAAACATGCACAACTAGGTCTAGGACTAATAACTCCTATAAAGTTTCATTTAATTTTGGCCTGGGATTTTGGCGATGAAGTGCGCATAAATATCTGTATGTACCGTGACTATGCATTGAGAAAAGGAAAATGGTCATGATCATGTGAATAATAATCCGACCGAAACATATCGATCACATGCATAAATAAGCCTGGTACCAAACACTCCTATAAAGATAATTTAATTGTGGCCAGTGATTTTTGAAATGTAACACGCTAAACAATCTATCTCTATGTACACTGTATTGGAAAAAGTGGGGGCGGGGGAGGGGTAGCGGAGGGTGACACTATTTGGACACTGTTTAAAAATGCAAAGGGCCATAACTCGGTGAAAAATAATCTGAAGAAAAACTTCTTAGAGCATGCAAATCTATGAGTTTGGTACCAATCGCACATGTGAAGTTTCACTCAATTCTGGTCAGGATTTTGAAGATGAAGCGCTTGCAAACATCTCAATTGTACACTTTAATGAAAAAATATATTGGGGCCAAATGTCTGTGAAAAAATCCGAAAGAAATTTTCCGATGGCATGCTCCACTAGGCTTGGTACCAATCACTCCTGTACAAAGTTTCATTCAATATTGAAAATGGATTTTGGAGATTAACCGCACACAAAATATCTTTGTATACTCTTTGTACAAAGCAAATAGCCACGACTCTGAACGAAAATGCTGAGAACATGTACAACTATAGGCTTAATTGGTACCAATTATTCATATGAAGTTTCACTCAATTCTGGCCAGAGATTTTGAAAATGAAGCGCGCACATTCTCTATGTACGTTGTATTGAGAAAGAGATAAGAAGTCTGAAAAATAACCCGAACGAACTATTAGGCCTGGTACCAGTCAATCCTTCGAAGTTTCTTTCCATGTTGACCTAGGTTTTTGGATATGTATCGTGCCCAATAGTGTCTACCGACAAACTGAATCCACTATACTCCCATGTAACTTTGTTGTGCGGGGAGTATAAAATGAGAACATCAAGTATTTCATTTATTATTATATATCTTATACATGTATGTCTATACATCTGAAAATCTGAATATGGTAAAGTTATAAAGTTTATGTAAAAATGACAAGAAATATATTAAAAAAAGATACACCTTAAGCCTACAGAAGATTACAGCTGATGTTCAATGTTCTTTCAATAATGTGTTAGAACATACAAACTGGTATTCACTGTCTTTTTATCATTTTTTCTACTTTGTGTTTACCTGTCCAGTTATTTTTCTCACTTTTCCATGGGCAAAAACATGCCAGGTTCAAATGTTTGACAGGAGTTCTATGACGAAAACACATCCTCATATCGACAACACTACTTCTATGACTAGACGTACAGACGTGCATTGATCAGTACATGTAAACAAATTTTGTCTCATCAATACAAATGCATTTAATGCTGATTTGATTTATAACAAAAATGTTGTTCCAACTTATTTTTAATATTCATTGACAGAGGTGTTTTACCTAAAAGATCCTGTAATGTTTATTGTTTCGCAAAAGCGTCTTTAACCTTTGCCATTGGACTTTTATCTGATATGGGTGAAAAGGTGACATTATCTCTAAGTCTGTGCACTACACAAGCCGTCGATTTGAATGGTAGAATTCTTTTCAGAATACGTCTCATTTCTTTGTTTGTAAAATCGTTTTCGACATTTTTCTTCAGATACTGTTCTATCAATGTTTCGTCCAGATGTAGGCATTTCTGCTGGTGTTCTGTACTTAGTACCTCTCTTAGTAATGTCTTGTTTTTACTTAAGTGTTTTATACTACTGTACATCCAGCCTTGTAGTTTCTTCCTTCGAACAGGTTTTGGTTTTGACTTCATTTTAAGGTCTGGCAGAAACTCGTATTTAGCCATGTCCTGACAGACAAACGTAAGGTACTGTAGTAGGTTATACCCCTGTACCAGCTTCGATACATTCTCGCCTTTGTGCAAATATTGAAGAAGGTAAGACCCAGATGGATTGCTCATGGCTGCTTTACCTAGAAAGAAGAACATTTACCACGCTGTCTTTTTTCGAAAATGCAATTGGCAATCTATCACATTATGGATTACCGTATTTCCAAGGAGGACTATTTAAATTTTATTAAAGATGTAGTTATTGTTAAACTGCATAACACAAGTGCCCATAGAGCTAATTTAATACGTTTTAGTTGGTAAAAACCCATAGCCTGTGAAACTTCGATTCAAAGATGCAGTAGTTCACGATTTACACGTACATATAGAATATAAATGAAACGGAGCCTGTATCTTATTTAAACACATGTAATGATTTATCATAAAATTTTATTTCAAACGGTCATTATTTAACGTGTTGTTTTTGTTTCTCGATTTAAAAAAACAACATTGTTTTGATTATTATATTACCAGACATGACAGGGTACATGATAAGGAAATCATCTGGACAGTTGATGGGAACAACATCAAAAGGTGAAGCTGGCAATAGTACTGGAGATTGCGGACGCTGTACAGGCGTTACTGGTGGAGGCGGAAGAAAACCACTGTCTCTAGACATTCCTGCATTCTTTTCGTCATTTGCTGGTGGAGGTGGAAGAAAACCACTGTCTCTAGACATTCCAGCATCCTCTTCGTCATTTGCTCTAGAAGCGTCTTCATGATCTCCATCAATGTGTTCTTCGTCATCAGAACTATCGTATTCTTCTGTGTCATTGTCTTCCTCGCTAAACTCATCTGTAGAATCATCTTCACCATCCTCTCCACTGATTTCATCACAAGCATCTTCTAAGTCACCAGTTTCTGGAAAATAATCGTTATTGTTTCAATTGAATTTTCAAAACATGGTGAAAAGTGAAGAAACAATCGGATGGAGTATTGCCACGCAATACAATGTCCCTGACAGCATATGACCATAACATGAACGTATGTGCAAAGTTTCATAAACATTTTTTAAGGGAATTGGAAGATATAGTTACATGACCTTTGACCCGAATAGTAACCGTGTCTTTTGTCATCATGATAAGATGAACATTTGACCCGTGTTTGATGAAAATACTTAAATGGGTTAAGGAGGTATAATCTGCAGACATTTGTCTCTTAAGCATGATCTTGACTTTGAGTCAAGCGTGGTTAAAAATATATTTTCGCATCCTCTCATGAGATTGATATTAACCTAAAGTTTCAAGAAAATCATTCAAAAGGTTTTGGAGATATGGGAACATGACATTTCATCCACTTTGAACAGTGGACTTTAAACGTTCTAACCTTTAAGCCAGCCCGCATATAATTCATCAACGTTCTTGGCAATGTCCACTGTATATATCATTTTATGAGTCTTTGATATTTTCTTAGACAGCACTTTCTCTACGATTTGGTGAAGTAGTTTTGCAGCACGTCCCTTTTCTTTATCTCTTTTAACACTGACGTAATTTCCGTGATCATACCTTGGATTGCTGATGCGGACCAGTCTGTCTGACCCACGTGGCCTGCATGCCTAGTAAAATGATAGGAAAGAAAAAATTATTTAAAAAAACACAGTGACGGTTTTGTAATGTATTATTTAAACTTGTCAAACTTATCTTTAACACAGAGCATTTTTTGAAATTCATAGAACTGCCTGGGTGTCAAGTTGCCTAGTACAGAGTGATATTGTTCCTAAAAACATGAACTTCAGTTTCTTCTAAAGTCACTTTAGAAGATCTGGCACTTAAAACTAACAGACCTTCGAAAAATGAGTAAGACTTAGTTTGATATTTAAATTTTCAAATAACTTAGTCAACAGTATTGGCAGTGTTATTGTGTTTTAAATAGCTTTAACACTCCCATTTCGTTTACTGATTTAAAAAAAAAAGATTTAAGAACTTTGGCTAAACTATTACTTAAACTGAAATGATTCCGTCTAACAAGTTTCTGTCAGGGGCATCAAATAGTCGCGAATCATCAAATAAGGCTTTATCTTATACATGTATGTGATATGTATGTTGGCGGATTCGTGCCATTTCGCCTTGCGAAAACGGGAGAGTCAATAAGTTAAGATAGCGTGGGCGCAGGGCAAAAACACGATAATAAGCGGGGGCGCGGAGCGAAAAGTCGAGATTTAAAAAATTAAATGACAGGAGCGCGACATGAAAACTCGACTTTTTAAGAGAGATAAATAGCGTGTTTTCGCTCAGCGTACCTACCATTTAACCTTCTTAATTCTCGACTTTCGCCCCGCGCCAAAGCTAAAACTGCGTCCTCACCGTTTAACTTCTTAAATCTTGACTTTCGTCCCGCGCCCTCACTAATTATCGCGTGTCGCTCTGAGTCACCGCCATTTTATTTCTTTAATCTCGACTTTTCGCCCCTCGACGTTTGGCGTTTCTGCTTTAAAAATGTTGAAGTTTGGTGTTGTACAGTAGGCCCCGCTATTTTATTTTTTAAAACTCGACATTTCGCCCCGGGGTCCTGCTAATTATCGTGTTTTTGCACCGCGCCCACGTTAATTGGCGAATTTTCGCCCCGCGCCCTCGCCATTTTAACTGCTTCATTTTCGTGTTTTCACTCGGTGAGGTAGCGGGCAAAACGACAAAATGGCACATATCAGCCACCATAGATTGATGCTGGGCTGAGATATTTACTTGTTAGGGGCTGTCAAAACAGTGCCAATACCGCTTTATGTTTCAACCTTGATATCCATTCTTTTTAAATAGCGCCGCGGACAAAACGCCCTGCCCTCGCTCACATCCGCCCCGCCCCCACTTGCAGACGCAGTTTAACCGCGCCTTTTTACAGAAGTTCTTTGGTTTTGAGGCAGTAAAGTAGTTGATAGTCTCCAAAATCGATTACAGTTTATCATATACTCTCCGATCCAATCAAATGCCCTAATTCCATTCAAAGAAACAACTAATTATTTATTAATATGAAAATAATTATTTAACTTATTTTTCAAATAGGTAGGACTATGACATCAAAGAGCTGAGTCCCAATTAAATCTCGTTAATGCATGCAATGCAAAAACTAGTATCGTCGTAGTAGGGACAAACTGTAAGTCGGTGATAGGCCCGCATTACAGGAATAAACAGCTTCGGTTCGCTGACGCTTTATACATTGCACGTATTGGTTGATTGTACTAGGCCAAAAACGAATATACCTTTAGAGAAATAAATGAAATACTTAAAACACACTTGCCTGCAGAAAGAATAATTTCGGTTTTCCCGCAAGTCCGGGTGCGTTTTCATCACTGAACATATTAATTATGTCGTCCACGTACAATCGCTCTTCATCTTCACCACATACTGCATGCCTCCAAACATCAGCTTGTGGAGGCAACCCCGTGCCTTTGGTTTCAATAATTTCTTCACCGTGTGTACTTATTACAAGCACAAAACAGTCTGACTCTCTATTTTCTCTGTCATAATCTTCGACATTTTTGTCAGGCTTCACGACGCTTTGGTCTATCTTCTTTCCTTCGCTACCTTTGCTATCTTTCTCGTCATCTTTGCTGTCACTCTTCGTGTGCGTGTCTTGTCTTGGTTTTCCAGCAACTACAATACAATAATTATTAAATACTTAAACATCTTAGACAATACGTTAATTTATGTTATTACATAATTATTGTCTTTGTTTTAACCCCAGTCACATGAAGTTTGGACATTACATGCACTGAAGACATCATCTCACAGTATAATACCAATAAGCTATTCCGTTAGGTACCTTGTTGATACTTAAAATATTAAAACACCATTGTTTTGTCTATAATATTGCTTTTTTAACTTTATTGCTTTTATGAAGTGTGTTTTGAAAGAATACAATCAGAGTATATACACATATGACTAATCCTAATTATTGACCCCGTTACTTGTGTGGTGTACAGATCAAGTTCAGATACTGACCAAGTCAAAATGCTGTTACTATTACCTTTGACGCTATACTGAAGGGTATAATCTCTTTAATTCAAACCGTATTTACATGTTTCGAACAAGGTTCTACTATTTGCAGTTATATAATAAAGAAAAACAAAGAATTTGAATATTCGAAACATAATTATAATGAAGTAGGGTGACTGTCACTGAAATGAGTTTATATTAGCATTCGAAAACTTACATTTCTTTAGTGTGTTTCCCATCTCCTTCGCAGGTAAATTTCTAAATATGGTCACCTTAAAGTCTAGCCGTGTGAAAAGCTCTTTCATCATGCGTATATCTCTCTTGCATCCTTTTCTCTCTAAACCCTCTTTCCCCTCGAACGCATTGCCAATAATCAGTGCTCGACCTCTGCGTTTATCATCCAATTTATCTTTGAACTCCATATTTAATTGCCTGCAAGTGTGAACAAACTTATATTATTTACCGTATTTAAGGATGGTTAAGCTATGCTTATTTTCAAGACCTTGACAATATAATACAAGAAAAACATTGATGCACAGCATCAAGTCGGCCCAGAAAATTGTTGATTGTTTGAAATATTAGACAATCTTGACATATATTCAACTGCGGGCCTCGTAAAATAGGCCCACAACTGAAAAGGCGTCGAATACAAGGTCATTTTGTGCAGTAAACGCAGTAAAGATCACAGTTATTAGTGACTTAAAATTCTTTTAAACATCTTATTGTATTGGTGTAAACTCTTTCTTTTTTATAATTTATGCATAACCTAGCATTTTTAGCACTTTTTACTAGACCCGCATCAAACCCGCAGAGGCCCGCAGAATAAACTTGTCCATTAATTATGGGATCGAATATTTAAAAAAAAAATGTTTATTATTATCACACATGGTTTTTTCATGTTCAGTGTTGACATTTAAACATAATAGTGTGACCTGAACTCGTTCCCATTGGTTTCGATCGCCCCGAAATTATTTTTCTTCTTTGACAAAAAAACCCCGAAGAACAAGAGATTTATTTGGTGTGGCCCAACAAGTACATCGTACATGCACTCCGACATTCACCTCATCACACTGTATCGGCAAAACGCAACGGCTCCAACTTAACGATGATGCTCCAACTAGCGTAACGAACCGGCTCCAATAAAACATGGCGGATTTCGTAAACAAAACGCACGTGAGTATAACAGATTAGTGTAT
>JAUMHA010206823.1:4815-15990 GCA_032359765.1 Saxidomus gigantea | reverse complement strand
TGACCCATATTCGAACTCGTCCGAGTAGTTACTGGGACAAACATCCTGACCAAGTTTCGTGACAATTGAGGCAAAAAATGTGACCACTAGAGTGTTAACAAACTAAATATGGACGGCCGACGGACGACAGACGACGGACCACGGACAATCATCAATCTTAATAGCTCACCCTGAGCCAGCTCAGGTGAGCTAACAAAAAAGTAATACAAGATTAATCATTTGTGTCATAAAGTGTAGGTACGTGGTTACAGGATTCATATTCATATCGTTTAGACGTACCACTCCTGTCAAGTAGTAAGCCTCTGCTCTCTTAAAATATGTAGGAGACATATTGTTGTGTGCAGTCTGTACATCCAGGTTCAGAATCATTTCTAAACTTTCGAGTCAGATTTTGCAACACCATAAATTGATAAAGTGCATTATGGAATCAATTGGTTGTTTGATAATTTTCTGCAGATATAAAAGTAACGCATTCTCATTTTTTGTATGACATCTCCGGCCAGATAAAATGCAAAAAAATGAGTGTAAAATTTCAAATTTATTCAAATTTCATACACAACAAAAACAATATAAAATTGAATTCTTGTAAAAGTTTCAATAATTCATCGCAAAAAAATGACTTAAATAGAAACAAATATAATAGCGTCATTCAAATAAAAATGTTCAACAGGGGAAATCTTTGCGTTTCTAATATCGGTTAAGTGTAAGTTACGTTATTATACTGTAAGATATTTGCTCTTATTTTCTACGACTGTTTGCTTTATATGCCAATTCCATTCTTGTATTGCATATATTTGGTAAAGTGAAAACTGTACAAAAGCACCAGAAAAACCGATAGATGCTCACAGAAGCATCAGTTTTCAAATGAACAGCACATTTGTTCTCATTTTCAGATTAAAACAAGTTTCAATTCCTTTGCATGAATTTGTAACTGTAGACAAGCAATATTAAAAAAAGAGACGTAATTTAATCACAGACACAAACAAATTAATTATTTTTGAACATTGGATTTCCTATCAATATCCGTTCATAGTCATAGTCGTCAATATTTCGTATATCTGTGAAACGGTTGTTGAGCTATGTTTCGTACAATCATAGTTTCGCATGATAAGGGAATACTATTCAAAATGAGGCAAGTTGTTACAAAAATAGACATTGCACATTTGTTGAATGCCCTCTAACACTGTGCAAAAACGGTCAATCCCAAAAATGTTTTTTGAGTTTGGAAAAACAAAGATTTACAAACTTAAGGAAAGTAATTCTTAAATGGAACAAGCATGAGAAATTGTTTACGATATTACACATCCTCTAATGCCGTTTATCAATGAAATTAAAATAAAGCCATTGAGTAGTTTTGGAGTAAAAGAAATCACTCAAAACTGCGGAGAAGTAGTTGTATGGTTCTTGGATATTGAATTTCCTAAATAGTTAAATTCTATTACCATGTGTTATAGAAAGTAAATATGTTTCATGGCGTTTGAACTATATTTCGGGCAAGTGTAAATTCAAAAGTGAAATAAATAAAACGGGATAATGTAGAATTATGGCTTTTAGTCACTGCACTCCTTCTTAAGGACCTCTATTATTGTTTAAAATATCAACTCAATCCCTTACATAGTTTTAGATTTGCTCCGAACAAGCATATAACATAAACTGAGATATATCACCAATGAGGAAAGCTAGAGATATAGTTCTTAGCCAATGCATTGCCTCTAATTGGCCTCTATCAATGTGTGAACTATAACTCAATTCCACCGGACAAGCATATTACATAAACGGAGATCATTCAAAGATACGGTAAGTTAGAGTTGAACTATACTGAATTCCCTCGCGATTGCCTCTATCTCTTTGTGAAATATCAACTCAATTCTTACATACATTTCTAGATATGCGCTGGACAAGCATTTTACATAAAGGGGAATAATACAAAAATTGGGTTAGCTATAGTTATGATTCTTAGTCACTGCTGTTTCTATAATGACCTATGTCAGTGCGTGAAGTATCAACTCATCTCTTTAATAGTTATCAAGTTATGCTTCGGACAATCATTATGTCGGACTGACAGGCGGACGGATAGACAAAGCGGCGCCTATATGATCACCACTTCGGGAAGCATAAAAACTCAAGTATAAACAAAAAAGATATACATCCAGCCCCTTTCATCAACAGAAGAAAAAAAAACACTAAAATATTTTCTTTTTATATTAATTTTGTTTGTTTCAAACTATGTAGGACTTAGAATGTCATACCTTTGGAGAGAATTGAAATTCTCTTGTAAAGGAGCATGGTTTCTCTCTAGAGCTTCGTACAAATTCGTCTTCATAATACCTTGTTCTAAAACATGTCCAGTTTGTTGGTCTATTAAATTTCCGGAAGATTTTTCAATATTAAACCCGAGGAAGGTAAATGCCATTCTATCCCAGTTGAAGAAAAGATACGGGTGTGGACTGAAATATAAAATAAAATATCTGTTGCAGATTTACAGAATACAGATATTACTTAATGATCTCAGTTCAGACACACTGTGAATATTCAAATAATAATGAGAATAGCTCACAAAAACGACGTTCGGTATTTATTCGTCGTCTCATATACCGTTCCCTATTCCATTTCTGTGTAACATATTTATGCAGTCTACATCAAAGGCAGCAATATGAATGATTTTAACCAAATGAAACTAATTCAGTACACGTATATCAATTTCTTTTAATGAAAATGAAACAATTCACTTTATAGTATCAGTAAAATGAACCTGCTCTCCCAGGTTCTTCTCATTTGGTACAACTGAACTATATCAGTGTTTTCATCCTGAATTTTTTCAAGTTGTATGCGTTCTTCGTGTTGTAATTGAAGACCTGGTGATTCCTCGCTGATATTCAAGGAACTTGTGGAGAAGTCCTGAAAGCGATAACTAAGCACTTGAGAAATAGAGCGAGGTTCACTATAACTACGGTTGATGATATAAAAGTCGTAAATTATTTTAAGTTTTAAGTTCTAAGCTCCGAGCATTGCAATGAAGAACAATAATACTTCTAGCGTTTCTGTGACCCAAGGACTATTTAACAATACTACCCACCGAATACTTGAGCTCTGAGACTTGTAAAACAAATAACCACAAATGAACGTGGCTAATTGTGTGTAACAATTTGAGAAAATATGGTAGAGGAGCAATTTAAATATCCATTGATACATTATTTAAAAACGCAATTAAATAGTTTCTGAGAAGAAGTGTTTTAAATCTATCTATTGACATATTAACAACAAGTGAACAAAGTTTGACAAAGCTGGTTAACGGTCACTAAAGAAACATTTTTATGAAGTGAACTTGAAATCTTTCAAATGTAAAGTTACTTTTATACAAGTTTGTGTAAAACAATTGATCCCCAGTAGTGTCCATCATAATGTCGACAGATTTTGTAAAAAATACCACACAATGATACAAACTTAATATCAACGTTCTTGGCTAGTGACAACGTGGCAATGGGGGTTCTGCATAGAACAAATATTTTGACATCAGACCACAAAAGGAATGTTCCTTTGAAGTATGATTTAAATTTGACTAGCCTAGGTTATGATTTTAGTTAAATGATGACAACAAACGACGTACGACGTCGCACAAAGACGATCGGAGTGTGATAACAATAGCTAACCTTGAGCTAAGAAAATACGTATTCTCGAAAACAAGACTCGTGCACGTTAGATAAAAGAACGTTAAAAAATGATAGGAAAGATGCATTGTCAAGAAAAGATTTTTTTAAATTTTTTATGCATTACTTTCGTTTGTATCTTTGGACTAGTTCTTTTTAATTACATAAATACACATCAAATAAGACAAAACAAATAAACTTACCTTAGACATTTGAATCAGGAACTTCAGCACAAAAGTTGAAAAACCTGGAAGATCTTCTTCAGCAGCTGTACTTACAAAATTGTTCATTGTGAAGTCGTACAACTGCGTGTTAAGGAACCAAACAAAATGATGAAGTTCTGCCCAGGACGGATCTTTGATTCCGCAATATCTATTAACCATGACCACGAAAAGAGAAATACACAACTGTTACTTTTAATGGTACGAAGCCATTACCAGAAATAATACTGAACGTGATTCAAATACTGTATCAAACGCTCCTTGTCACAATACATGGATTTCAATCACATTATGTTTACCTCACCCTGCTGACATGTGTGTCTCGTTATTCTAAAATCCTGCAAGAATACCCGAAATATAGTCACAGAACTTCGAACTCCATATTGTTAACTTGACATTGAACCAAGATTGGTGAAACGAGCTTATCACTTCGACATGCTAACAAGAGGCACAAAAGGGCCAGTATCGCTCTACTGGTCTGTCTGACTGGATTGTTCTGAGTAAGTTGTGTGAAAATTCTTAGCAATGTTACTAAGGAAAAGCTAAAAGAGGTCATTGTGACTTTGACTCACTGCCCCAAAACACTAGGGATCATCTACTCAGTAAGACCAATCATCCTATGACGTTTGAAGACTGTGGGTGATGTAGATCTCAAGATATTAAGTGGAAAAAAATTTCAAAGTTCGGGTAACTGTGACCATGACCTTTGACACACTCATGCAAAAATCGACAGGGATCATCTAAATGTTACTGGAAACCTTCTGAGCAAGTTTGATAAAAGTTGAATAAAAACTGTGACCTGTAGAACGTTATCAAGGTTAATCTAACAGAGGTCACTGTGACCCTGACCTTTGACAAACTTACCCTGAAAACATTTGGGATCATTTACATATTGCACGAAACCTTCTGAGCAAGTTTGATGACAGTTGAATGAAAATTGTGACCTGTATAGTGTTATCAAGGAATTGCTATCGGAGGTCACTGTAACCTTGTCCTTTGACTCACTGACCCTTAAACAATGGGAAACATCTAGAAAGTACAGGGATCTTTAGCAGCAAGTTTCATGAAAGTCAAATAAATATTGCCACCTGTAGAGCCTTATCAAGGAAAAGTTTACGGACGACGGACAAACCATCATGACAAAAGCTCCGCTGGACATCGTCCGGTAGAGCTATATATTGATCTTAGCTTCATAAATATCTTCAAACATTTTACAAAGTGTGAATTTAACTTTGAGGCGGCAAATAAAGTACATGGACTATGCAGGTCGACTGACAAAATATTCATTTGACTAAAGATTCATGAAAACCATTGGTTAGGCTTCAGAGATTTAGGGCAGACCAACTGACCTACCTCTCCCCTAAACTTTGTTTGTGGGCGTATAAACCAATACAAAGAAATACCGAAAGCTTGGTAGTATTTGTCATCTCGATTATGCCGTTTTTAGTTTTAAATTGCATATCACCTTAAAAGTACTTCCAGGCATGATTGTGAAGTTCCTTCTGGTCTGTCAGCTCTTACATCGTCCATTTTCCTTGACTCTGTAAGTCGCAGAAGATACTGGAAGGGTCTTTGATATATCTCACTTTTAAACTTTTCCTCATCAAAAAGCTGGTCAGAGTCTTTTTGATCTACAGAACATAAAAAGTAACAATACATTTTATTATTTTTACGGACAACCTTCTAAACGAAAGTAAAAAGTGTATCCTCATAAAAATTATTTATTCCTTATTTTTCAAAAATTGGTAATATTTTCATTGTTTCAACTCACTAACATTTTTGCTTCCTAAGACAATTTGCACTTTATAAATGCCATAAAAAGCATTGGATAAAAAACTTAATAACTGACATTTGTTATTCCCAAGCTTTGTGTAGTTAAAACCAATTTATTAAGCTGTCTTTACAAATTATATAGCGCAATTCAATTAGATTGAATCAACATATTATGATAAACAGTATTAAAAACCTTGTAGTCTTGTTCCTGAATATATGAGAACGCATTCTCGTGGTGACCTGCATGTAATGTCTGGGAGAACTGTAAGCATTGTATGCAGGTAGTGAAGTCCTGAATCCTGAAAAATAGCAATTTTGTTTCGTCAATAGGCACTTACATGTATCACAGTTCATAAGAGGAACTTATAACTAAGGATAGTTTAAGTTGTGAAAACAGAAAACGGTAACACACTTGTCGAAGTTTGCTTTCACTGTGGCTTATAAAATTACAAAGTTTAAGAGAGAAATTTTCTTCTCACAATGCAACAGGTCACTTTATCGTGATAGATATCTGTAAACCGGTTACGGTTTGAAAGCCCTCAGTCATATTTTAAACAACAGTGACACAAATATTAAGGTACATGTAAGCGGACGCACATTTTACGAAGATCAAATGAAAAATGCAGCCTCTATTGCATACACAAGGTTTTCTACGATTGACCTGGTGACCTATTTTCAAACTCGACCTAGATTTAATCAAGGCACTCATTCTGACCAAGTTTCATGAAAATCCAGTGGAAAATGTAGCCTCTTGAGCATACACAAGGTTAAGTATGGACGGACGACATACATACAGACGACAGATAGACAACAGACAGAAGACGGACATCAAGCAATAACAATAGCTCACCTGAGCACGAAATGAATATGATATTGTGTAACCGTGTTAACCTGCTTTAACTATATATACTGTTTTTTTTTATTATGTAATGGACCCTTATTCTTGTTTAATTGTCCGAATGGTTGCTTGAGTCGGACTTGACCAGAATGTTGTAGCCATTCAGATTCTATTCAGGTTTGGATTTTAATTAAATGAAATCAAAGTCGATTTTGCTTAAACAGAGGACATCCTGTTGGCTTACTGGTCCTATAGCCCACTATAAAATTTAACCGTTAAATAGCTTTCTGGTCAAGGTACTCGTTACTTATTTATGGTATAAGACCTATTTACATGATGGTTAGCTATAAAAATTTTAATTAATGTGACTTCTAGAGTATCAACAATATTATTAGCAAGGTTCTTCTTTGATTTGACCATGTGACCTATTTCTTGACCCCACTTGCCCCAGATTCTAACATGACCTAGAAATCATTGAGACAAACATTCTGATTAATTTTCATGATTAATGACTTATAAATGTGGCCTCAATAGTGTTAATAAGGTTTTTCCTTGAGTTGGCCATGTAATCTTGTTTCTGACCCCATGTGACGCAGATCTATTCAAACTTACCTTAGGAATCATTGACAAAAACATTCTGACCAATTTTCATGATGACTTGGTTGTTCATGTGACATATGGAGTTTTAACAAGGGTTTTCTTTGATTGGACGTTGTGACCTAGTTTTAACCCCAAGTTACCCAGTTTTAAAATTTACCTAGAAATCATTTGGACACACATTCGGACCAATTTTTATAAAGATTGTATATTAAAAATTGTCTCTACAGCGTTGACGAAGTTTAACTTTGATGTGACTGTGTGACCTATTTTTTGGACCAAGATGACCTAGGTTCAAACTTGACCTTTCATCAACATAGTTATTCTGACTAAGTATCAAGAAGATCAAGCTTCTATTGTATACACCAGGGTAAGTGTAGACAGACAGACAGGCGACGGACATCGCGCGGTCACAATAGCATGGATGGTTTAAAATTTACTTTCTGTGGGAGAATACCTGTTCATTTTCTGATCTGATCAGAAGTGGCATTGTTTCTATTAGATATAAATCAGAGTCTGATTTTCTCCACACATAGCCTGTTCTGTCTGTTAAACATCCAAGAATCAGCAAATTGAATAGTAAATAATCCACGCCTTCTTGCACCTGAAAAATAGCAATTAAAAAGTGATTGACTAACTAGAAACGTACGTTCTTGATGCGATCACATTATGAACTAAACATCGGTAATATTTATATTATTTGTATTGCATAACAACGAAACAAACGGCTTAGCTTTTGTCAAAATACTATTCAAACACGATAATTAGCAAAGAATAGAACAAATACCCTAAACACCGATCAAGCAATTTTATATATACTTCAGTTAATATTTTTGCATAACCTTTTTGCATGTTCTTGTTGATCGTCACAGAAGTAACTTTTTTCTCTTTCGTATGTTTTTTTGTCTTAAGGGCAATCGGCAAAGTTAGCTCATAAACGGTATTTTTATAACTGTTTATTTTATATTTCACATGCAATGATTTATTGTAATTATATAACAAAATGAATCAGTGAAGATGACTTTGTAAACATAAACAAAAGGGCCAAGATGGCCCTTTATCGCGCTCACCTGGCTACCACTAGCTATAATACAAGGTCAACAATGGTGTTGCAGAAAGGGTAAAAATTGACCTCAGGTCCTGATTTGAACAGTCAACGTAGCGGTCCACTACACAATGCTTCATTCCATTTACCAGGCTTTGTGGTTTTAGCCAAGATGATTTTTAAAGTTTTCCCTAGAATCAAATCTATGGGAACCAAGTGACCCCCCATCCTCAGATAAATTGATAACTGAAGAATTTATAAGTTTAAAATCCAACCAAAGTTTTACTTAACTACTTCTGCAGCAGTTCAAAGACTACAAATGAGTTCTATTACGGTGCATTATGAAATATATAACAATATCATTATTAATGATAACTATCCAAGTCTGCACAATATGATGTTGAATAGGAAAAGTTGCAAAACAAACTAAATACAAATTTTTTAAACCTGTTAAAAGAAATGCCACTGTATGATGTCTGGTCTAATCTCTAAAAATATATTTTGGATTGTGGAAAACCTTTTTTCTATTGATAGCATTATATAAGCATATATTCTGCATTGCAATATATCTTTAGATTACCCAGAATACCAAGCAAAAAGTGGAAAAATCCTGGGTTAATTAGGCTACATACTAAGTAATGAACAACACTAAATACTATGTGTTGATGTCCTTAAATGTGTAATAAAACCAAAATGATCAGAAATAACTTAGTAGAACAATCTTGGTAGAGGTCCAGTTAGCAATCCTATGTGCTAAAATGTATTGTGGTACTGTTGTGAAATAGCTTGTATGATTGCCATTTAGAGACAAATTGGTTTTCTTTGTTTTCACATCATTTTAAGAATTAACATGGTTTATGTTGGTCTAAATTTGAACAACCTTGGAAGAGTTCCACTAGGCAATACTACATGCTAAATATTTAAACTCTAGGCCTTGTGGTTTTAAAGAAGAAGTTTTCCTATAAAAGCCTATGTAAAAACAAGTGAGCCCCCTGGGTCATAATATGAACAACCATAGTAGAAGTCCACAATGCAATGCCACATGCCAAATATCTTAGCTCTAGACCTTCCTGTTCTCGAAAAGAAGCTTTTTTCCTATTTGTTGCCAAAGCAACCAGAGTTCTGCATGAATTGAACTATTTGAACAACTCTGAGAGGGCTCCATGCAAGTTTCCTAAACATTGGTCAAGTGATTTCTGAAATGTTGATTGAAAGAAAACGTTAACGGACGTACGACGTTCGACGGACGCCAGACGGTGAGCGATCCTATTAGCTTACTCTAAAATGAATATTAAAAACTTCCAAGGGTAATTCAATCTAATTGTCAACACCAATTTAGCCATATTTAATTTTATGTTCAGTACATGAGTTAACATAAACTTATCTTTACGATTGTGAGCTACATGTACATAAAGTTTTTTAAAAGTCACTACCAAAATAATAATATTCTGAATCATGATTATGAAATACCTCATGCGAAATATCTACGTGAAATAGCCTTTTTGCCCGCTCTGTTGGTTTAAGTGTGTGATCTAGTAATCTTTCAATAACACAGTGAATATCAACATTCTTTTCTTGCAGTGGTATAGTCACTGATTCAGTTTTTACTTTATCTTTCTTCAGACACAGCAGTTCTTTCTCTCTTCTATTCTTGAAAAGAGACTTTCCAACACCCGGTCGCCAAGATTTGATCACACGCACAGTTGATCTAAAATTTAGATACAGTTCATATATATAATCATAAACACTTAATAAACAGTATTCGATGTTTCATTCCGTTCAACTAATAGACTTGTCAAATAAGCAGATGATAGTTTAAAAAACTAAGGCTATCACTGGAAGTGATTCCCCCGCTTATGCTCTGGCTGATATGGCAGTAAAGTAATATATGGTACTGTAGTTTCTTAAGTACTGTAATACTCTATATGAAATTGTCTAGACCTTTCCGGACTTATAGCAGTTATTATCAATCAGTTATATTTATTAACAATAGTCGTAAATATACAACGTAGAAACGAGTTTTCTTCTCATTTAAATTCTATGTACGCAATTATAAAATATATTTGCAGTGATGTGTCTCCGAAATTATGGTCTTTGCAAAAATAACATTTTATACGAAAACTAATCACTAATTTGAAATGTGTAGAAGTTTGAGATGTTCCCCATAAAATGTTCACAACCTGCCATTCACTATCGCCTTCCGACCTCGCAAATGTCTGATATCAAATAATTACAGACACACAGAATGGAAGGAATAATTATTCTATATTGAACGGCATTAGATCCATGTCCTTCAAAAGCTTAACATTTGCTGTTTAGAAATTTAGTGTTTCAAAACAAATGCAAATAACAACCATTGAAGCCTTGATTACATGATATTTTCATTATGCACTGGAATCATATTATACCTTTCCTTATCCACAACAGCCGCTGACCTATCACAATATTCTTTATCTGACGCAAGCTTCTTGGCAACGTACTCTCGAAGTTTATACATATTGACCAGCGGAGCCTGTCTTTGGAACTTGTCAAGAAAGGATACCATAGTACCAGAGTGATTTTTTCTGTCTGACCCACAGATGATGCATAGACGGTAGTTTGTATCTAACAATTCAAAGAGGTGCACAAAGTTAAAACCAACGCACTAAGTTCAGTCTAATTCGTAAGATTACCCTTTGGACTGGCATATAGAGTTCTTCTTATTGAAATGATCTTATTATCGATAGCTGTTACTTTAAAATGGACCATTCGGTTCCGAAATGTTTAGTTTTTATATTGAAGGCGTTTTGAAAGTGGAACTTTATCGTATACATAATTTTTCTATTTTCATATTTAATTGGTTTGAGTTTTTAAAGACTGTACTTATTATCTTCATAAATCAGTTTTACTTTTATATAGAAATATGTCAAAAAATAAATGCGACATCTCATTAATTGTTGTAATTTTTATACCAATCTGATAGCATTACCATTTCTGTGATAGGTTTGAAGAAGATAGTCTTGCAGACGCCTCTCCGAAGCTTCACTCACTTCATATGTCAAGAACTCAGCATTC
>JAUMHA010206601.1:0-15994 GCA_032359765.1 Saxidomus gigantea | reverse complement strand
TTCCTTCAAAGATGTTGACTAAATTGTCAATCACTAGTGATCTTAAATCCGCCGAAATCTTTTTACCTTGTACATAAGATCTTTGACGTAAAGAAAGGTTTAAATTTAAGCGCATGTACTAACGACGTGAATACTAACGACACCCCTATTTTAAGCGGTAATTCTATAATGGATTCTCCCACTTTATGTATCGACAGATGTATCGGTTTTTTTATAGAAAGGAAGGTGTATATGCGTAGTTAAACTAATATGAACTGCTGCAGATTAACGGCCACGGCTGTAGTTTGCTTCATTTGTTGTATTTATTAAATGTTGAAGTATGAGTTACATGTAAATAAGACAAATGATTTAAACAGGAAAATGTTCTCTAAATTTTGTTTTGTGGCGACTTCCAAATGCTCTGGTCGCTGCGCCTTTCTTTCCTAATTTACCAACTCAAGTACCGTCGAACATATTATGTTACAGTTTCAACTAAACTGGTGTTAAAAAGAACTTCATAGAAGTGTTACCCATACCATAATGTTGGGTGATGCACCAAACCAGGAGAGTTCTCCTGAATGCCAAGGTCACGCTCATGGTCGAATGACTATTTCTCCTGAACTCTTGAAGGATTTTTTTAAAAGCTTGAGACAAATGTTTACTTCACGGAGACTACATGCAATATCCATGTTTCAACTAGGCCTGCTTAAGGTCAAATTCACTCTTAACGGTCAAAGGTCACAAGACTATATGTTTTGAAGGATTTTCATCGAACTTTGGTGTATTCGTAAAAGGAGCTAAAGTGGTAAAGTACCCGGATTTCCTTGTATTTGATTATGTCTTCAGGACCGCAATGGAAATAAGATCTTTCTTTATTCGTGTACTGATAAAAATACATGTAATTATAGTAACAGTTTACCAAAGCATGCATATCTCTAGCTTCGCTACTTTTTGAGTTACTGCCCTAAAGTTTGTTACTGTTTCTTTGCAGATGATATTTCAAAAAGTTAATAAAGAAATCAATTTATATATCATATATATGTGGTGATAAACTGAGTTACTGCGCTTTGCAACCCTTTTGTGCGCACCACAACTAAACAACTACTAAAGGGTATCATGTATACTCAAGAAAAAGACAGGAAGTACAGTGCACAAGAACCACAAATAAAGCTTATTACGCCTCATTGATCATTATGGCTAAATTCCTTTTTTCGCTTTTCAATCTCTTTCACTACTATACAGACTTTTGCGCATCTCGCAAGTGACAGGAGAAGCTTTGACTTTTGTTAGTTATTCAACCGGTCTGTAAATTGTTCCCATGTAGATCTAGTAGTAAAGTTTCAAACTTTCTTCACACGCAACTGTAACATACATAAACTACAACCTGAAAGTTAAGTGATTCTTGAAGTACTTATTGTTCATTGGACACAAACTCTTTGATATCAATATAGTTACTTCAGTGAAACATATTTTCATGTTTTACTGCAAATCCATCTAACAAGGTCTATGGAAAGAAGTCATAAATTAATTAGTTTCCAACAAAATATAGCGGCTAAGTAGAAAAACATCGTTAAGCGTTTTTATTTAGTAGTGATGCAGTCTACAGGCATTTCATAAAATGTATTTCCTGAGGCAAACAAGAAAATGTAATAAACGGCAAAATGGTCTATATCTTTAACTATTATGGTAATTAATAAGTTTCATTAACTAGCTGAAACATGTAGGGTATTTGTTTTTATGCAGTAATTAAGTATCATTTCCGCTACAATCTCCCCCGCCCTTTGTTAAGCTGAACGAAGAAACAGCTGATTGAAGTAATTTGTTTTAAAGTGAAAATAATTATTTATCAATGTTAAAATATGTCTTGCACTTTACTCTCATTAACAAAATAAGGATGAATTTGCCAAGGAACATCTACAGTCATTATTACTCCGACTGAAGAGACACTCTTTCATTACCATAAAACTTACAGACAGCGGCAACAATGTAGAGAGTTGACAGTTGTTTAGAGGAGAGGGTTCTAGTACAGAATTTTCTCAGGAGCAATGGTTCGGTAATATGCCCGCCTGTAATAATGACTGAAAGCTTTAAACTTGACCAAAACAGAGTATATGAAAAGGTTTTATGAAAAATGTCCGACAGCACATGTGTGGCGTGGAACAAGAAAGTCTTCTGGACAGCCTCGTTTTAAATATATGGACATGCATTATATTCCAAACAAAATGGTTGCGCTCAAAGCTACCATCAGACAGACAACGATTAGAACTATGTGACATCCGTAGGACAAAAGACACTGATAGCTTCGGGTCAAGACCGGTTTGGTCAACATAGCAGAGATAGAACAATGACTTGTCATATGTTTCTTATCAAGTGCTAATTCTCGAATAAAATGGTACGGTGGCACAGAGGTGACATCCGCAACACTTTATTCATATTGTGGCCACAAGTTAATAAGTTGTGGCCACAAGTTAAATAAAGTGTTGCGGATGTCACCTCTGTGCCACCGTAAAATGGTGTTTACATGCCACGCATAAAACTACCGTTACTACGGTAACGTTTTTACATTCAAACAAAACCATACGCAGTATCCCTTTCATTGACTTGTCATGCAGGAAGGCTACATATTGGAGCCCGCTAGAAGTCGTATAACAAAATTCCATGCAGATACAGAGAGTAAAAACTGTTTCATCAATTTCCGAGATGATGGTCAAAGGAACTCTCCACCTTTGATTATGTCTTAATCAAGGGTAGACAAACAAAACACCCGGTTTATACATCGATAACAACGTGGTCTAAATAAAGAAATCCTGTGCAGTCAATATACTTTCATTTCAAATCGCATGTTTGCCGATATCATTTCTTAACAATGAGCTCTTGCAACATACACTGTGAATGCATCTACATTCGTGGGCATTAGATTTAGTTGGTTTCTAATAAAATGTTAGTAGGTACAAATGTATTTTAAATTCGTCGGTGACACTTTTCTGATAAAAAACGGTAATATCGAACGTTTCGTGGCTCTGTCCACTCACAAAAGACTGGAAATTGATTTCCAACGAAAATTAATATAACATCGTTGTGCATGTTCTCGTTTTCATGTTATTAAAGCACATACGATCTCTTTTCAAGACACAAGACCACGTGTTGTGATTGATATGATGGTGTTAATAGAAATGAAACGCTTCATACCAACATGTTTTCTAGGGTGAATAACAAGTGGCTACATTATCCAACAATTCATTATTAATCATACGGTTAACAGTTAAACGACGAAACCTGCAGATAACCCATTGCGAGAAACTCTAAAATTAGAAATTTAAGTAACAAAAAAATTCTACAAAATATGCAACATCGTACTGAAAGTGAATGTTCTAGGTTAATTGTGCGTAACAAACTTGACTTGTGCACTCAATTATCTAAAGCGTTATCATTTATAAAGGAGGCAGAAACGTAATTTGGAATTCTTTCAATTATACCAAGAAAGACGGGAGAATACTGTTAGCATCTAATAAGACAAGGTCATTAGCGAATGGGTCAACTAGCACATGCGTGTCAAGCTAAATTGATGACATTGTATGACATATTTGCTATATATCAGAGACTAGAATGCATGCATTTGGCAGTCTTTTAAACAGAATATGCAAAACTTTCATCAACTATCTCAAAACTGCAGTTTCGTGTGTCTTTTTGTTTGCCCAATATACAAATTCTAACCTACATTACCGCTTCTTTTTGTACCAAAGAAAACATTTCATTCATTCCAGAGGCGTTTACCAAGTCTTACAAATTACGTATTCATTACGTTAAGTGTTCAATTAGTCCTGGAATTGGTGACAAAATAATATGCAAAGTGAAAGATTGTGTCTATGTCGAATAGTCGACACAATAACTCAAACAAGCGGACCTATTTCTGGCTCTTCCCTGACATAACAGTACAATGATTGCGGATGTGTTGTAAATGTTGCACTGCGTATGCACTTGATATAAACTCAGTCTTGTTGTAACATCTAATAAAATTAAAACGCGGAAAACTGATTAGGGGGATTAAGGAAAGGAAAACCTAAAGAAATTTTGCATCACCAACAAACCGGTTCTGACATTTCTGTAAATGAACTTTAGGGATATTTCGCAAAATATGGTCGATTATATCAGAGCCACTGTAATCAATGACATGGAATATTGTAATTTGAATAGTGACCTGAATTGTTGTCGGGCTGCTTTTGAGCTACTAAATGAGCCTTTAACTTGAGACCAGGTTAGGTCAGCCGTAAGCCGTCTGAACTTAAACAAGAAAAACTGTGATACAAAGCATCACAGCGGGCCAACAATCAATAACCCCATGTAAATATTTTGGAAATTGGTGATGGTTGATAAGGACTCGAGGAAACCAATTCTGGTTGAACAAGCAAAACCTGACGCGACACCACATCTACTGACTGACCTGTAGTATCGAAACTTTACTGTTAACAAATAATATTTATACAGTATGTCCAGGAATGCTCTATAGACCGTTTCTGGTATGTCTGAATTGTTCATTACTATTATCCTTATTAATTTGACATTAATGAAAATTTTTATGATTATTTGCCGTAAAATATCTAAAATGGTTAAAAAGCTAAAAATGATTATTAAAACAGCAGAAAAAAAGTTTTAAAAAATTGGGTATTGATGGGATTCGAACTCGTGGATTCGTAAAAGTACACAAACACTAAAGGGTATGAGGCTTTATCCATTACACCACGGAGACAGACTTGTAAGGAAAGGGAAAACAATAGCTAAGATAATATCATAAATATTTAAACTCCATCAAAATATATTGACTGTGTCTACATTTTTCATCTCGGAATTACCTCAATTTTATAATGAAGAGAGACGCATATGTTCGATCCAGTGCTTAAGTCTCCATGCATCTTTTACTCACCACGTATTATAATATAGCGGGCCGCTGCTGCAGCCCCCAATTAATACTAAGAGATAGGTTAAACTTACTTAGTTAAACTTACTTTATTTCATCATTTCAGTCGATACTTAAGTTGGTCATATCGCAGATTTGTTTACTAAAGTCTTTAATTCGGTTTATTTTCCTGAAATATTGACAAACGGTTACATTGTAACAAAACATAAGAAAGAAGATCAAAACAATCCAAATAATTACCATGATATAACACGACTCAGTAATTTCATAAAACAGTTTACATGTATAAGTATACTGACTAACAGCATAGCCTTCTCTATGTCTCTGCTAAAAGGGTATAAAATGGTTCGACAAAAATTATATTCAGTCCGATGCCCAGTTTGGCTTTCGTAAAGGTTGTACCACAGTTGATATAGTGTTTGTTTTCCACTATCTAATTGAACATGTTTTATAATCTTATTGAACATGTATTATCACCTAAACTTCGTTTACAGTGTGCTTTTAGTGATCTTCAGAAGACAGTTGACATGTTTCAAGGTTCAAACACTTAAACATTAGGCTCAATAGTACGATACTTAAGATTTTTAAAGCGATGTTTTCGGTCGTTTAATCATGTATATGGCATTGTGATACTTATTCTGATCTTTTCAATATGTCATTACGACGTGGAAAGATACAAAAACAATTCATCAGACATTTTTGCGTTAGTTTTAGAAGATCCTGTAGTATGTTTACAAACCAGAGTAGACTGTGGACTTTCCTTTTTTGACTTGTGCATTATCATTTCATTTTTGCCGATGATATGGTTATACGCGGTCGGTCACAAGATGACCTTCAAAATAATCTCAATGCCTGATATGAATATAACCAAAAGTGGGGACTTGAAGTAAATGCGTGTTATCCGAAAGTAGTTGTATTTCGAAAAAAGGTCTGATTTACCCAAACGAAAACTGGTTTTATGATCATCAGAAACTCGAAGTTATTGACAATTTCAAGTACTCAGGAGTTGTTTTTGATTATACCGGATCTTTAGTTCTAAATAACCAATGTCACAATAGGGAAGCGTTGAAAGCAATGCATGATTTATTATGTAATAAATTAAGTTTGAGTTAGAAACATCTTTATCTTTACACCTAATCAATTCTTTATTCTAACGTATGCGTATGCAATTTGGAGATTTTCAAAATCGAAAGAACTCGAGAGAATAAACTTAAGTTTTGCAAATTAATACATTGTCGCACTAGTTGTTAATTTAAGTGCAAGTAACGTAGCAATTTACGGCGAATTAAGGAGATATCCGCTTTACATATGTATCAATATGTTCAAATTATTTTAATAAAAACACTGATTTAAACTGATAAATACAAACAACATCATTTTCAAAGTTATCTTTATAAATCGCAAACAAAATGTCAAAAGTGGTTAAAAAAGTTTGTTCAATTAATTCGGTTTTACTAATGTATGGATTGCACCAGAATGGTACGATACAAGTAACTGTTATGTATACCAGTACGTCAGTATCAACGTGGAATCATCTGCAGAGAAACTTTTACATGTGAAGAGGGAAACCCTGAAGATAAATAATGTCATTGTATCCTTTTTTTGTAGCAAAGTCCATAGGTAAACAAAAGATACAAACATCAAATTCGAAATGTGTGCTCTTCTTATACTACTTGATGCAGAAAAGGCCAATAGCTTTCAACATGGCGACAGTCTTTAAAAATGGCTGTCATTTCTACTAGCATACAAACATGATTGATCTAAAAGGTGATTGGTAGACCATAAGCTTGCAGCAGATGGCAGTTAAAGTAAATACTGTAAATTCATCAAAGTAAATACTGTAAATTCATCAAAGTAAATACTGTAAATTCATCAAAGTAAATACTGTAAATTCATCATGACAATAAAAGAAATCAGCCAAAGCTTGTGATTGCTGGGTAGAAAAACATCATCACATTTGAGAACACAGCTGACAACAAAGGAGCGATTATATGTAATGTTATGCGGTATTTGTTTTGTTCAAATAAAGACTCTTTTTGAAAATTTATTTGCTATACTTTAGAAGGGAAAAATGATGGATTGAGTGATATTCGATCCTTCGAGGTCAGAAGCATGGGCAATAGGCCATTACTGTGTACATAAATGTACACGATATGATATTTACGCTAAACGATAAAGTAGTTATATAATTTTTATGTAATAGTTGTCTCAGATACATCACTTTTGCAGAATTGCTCTCGATTCGGATGGATCGAGAAAAGGTGTAACAGTTGTGGAAACATATTTTGATGGTACAAATATGTGCGTATAAACATAAGAGCCATCGCTGCGCTTCGGTCTTCGAACCATAGTAATTATAGTACTAAACGTTTTAAACATTTGGATTCAGTTAAACATGGAGGATACACATGAATACACCAAATATTTAAAACACCTTCATCAACATTCCTGAAAAGTCACTTCAAATAGTACGGAATGAATGTGGAAAATGGTCCCAGATTACAAGGTCAAAAACTTTGACAACTTTTTTATATTAGTCTTATATAACAAAGGATCGCAAAAGCTCTTCAAACTTTGTTGGAACAATAAACTTGCTTTCTAGTCAAAGAACTTGACGGAGATTTAGCTAAGTGGATTTGAATTAACATGTCAACCGAAGAGTTAGTTGAAACTACTTTGCCAATGAATATCATCAACCGAATGGGTTGTAGTATGTCGACATGAAACACATCCTGTACGTTTTTTTTTCGTTTAATTCAAAATATTTTCACAAGAACATGTAATGAAATATATGATTTCATACAATCACTTACATGTGTATATCCTTCTAACTTGTTTAATTTAGGACCCATCATACTTCATATTCTTTAAATCGTGATACGCCATTCTCAAAATATCAAAAGCACCATGTAATTGCATTTGTGAAGGTTTCACAATTGTATAGCAAAGAATGAAAAGCTAAGTAATATGTGTTAATATATTCACTAAAGTATTGCCATGACGTAGAATAATTTGAAATATGGATTAAATTAAATTACCTCGAAACGTTTTATACAGTTTCAAAACATTATTTTATTGTATTATGCAGTTCTGGATGTTTTCCTCTCCCATATCAGAAATGCATATCAGCGTTATTATATTTCATCATCTGAATCAAAATGCGTTTATGCCTTTGTAGCAAGGTGTTTCTCAAAGCAAATATCTTATACACCATTAGTGTACTATCTTATTTTAAATCTTTTTATAAGAAAATAATGGTTATGATTCCGGATATAGTACATGTAAATATTATAATGTGAATGTTTAAATAATTTGGCAACCACTTTCAAATATATCACGCCTACATGATAATTGTTTTTTGTACGTTTCAATTTATGGACAATTTTCGCTGACAGCGGACGATATTTGGTCTCTGTTCAGTAAACTTGAAAATAAAGTAAGGATGTTTTTTACATACATTTGTATAATGTACCCTGGTATTATTTGAAAATTCGTCTGTAATGCGTATGTGTCATCCATGTTGTATTGTCCGTACACATCTCACTGTATCGTGTCTTATGTACATAACTGTAACCGTGTCCGTACATAACTGTGTTGTGTCGTCTGTATATACCCAACTGTGTATTATTTCTATAGTTGTTTGCGCAAGAGATGTCAGCGTGAGTTGAGAGGTCGTATGAATGTGCTCACTAAAACTCCTCGTAAATGACCTCAGTTCTATTCCCGCCTTTCTATTCCTTATTCTGGACACTTCTTCTTCTATTGCGTTTCGAATAAGACGTACTTCACAGTATTGTTAATTACGAGATATAAGCAAATAGTTATTTAAGTATTTATTATTTAAATACTTCAAGGAGTTGATCCTGGTAAGATTTTAAATTGTTTTTATATTCTTAACTGTATTAATTTGAAATAGAGAATATAATCAAAATAAGTGAAATTCATGTAATTTGGAATTATATACCGAATATTGAATGATTTGAATGAATAGAAAGACTCCGATTCCGGTTTGCGTGTTCAAATTGGAAAAGCTTACTATGCTGGCCAAAAGTTGCCACAAACAACATGCAATTATACTCTAAAACAGGACCGTATGTCAGAGATCGGTGCTTCTTATTGAGTAAAAAAAGTTCTATGAAAAAGTAAAACTTAAAATTTGCTGTTTTATTGGCAGATGTTTAACAGACATTAGAGGAAAACTTTACGATCATTATGTCACTTAATAAAAAAACATAAACCGTTTTAAACACTTTCTCTGATTTCCTTTATCTATGAAAATGCTCATAATGTTATCACTTTTTTAAACTTTGTAAATCTCAATGAAGGAGGAAATAAAGATGTTGTTTAGTTCAATTCGTGAAGATAAATTAAATTTATAAATTAATTTGTCTCGTTTCTTCGAAAGCTTATACGAAAATATTTTCAAAACGTAGTTGGATTTAAATCATCTGAAAAAAATCGCTTTACAATATGAATCGTTTACTTTTGTTAGATTGAATTAAAAGTGGTTCCGTGATAAACTGATAAGGCAAACAAAAGCTAGATTTAAATCATCTCCAAAAAATCGCTCCGCAATTTGAATCCTTTGCATTTGTCAGATGGATTTAAAAATAATCTCGTGATGAGACTGATATGAGACTGATAGCGCATACAAAAGAAATGTTGACTTTAAATCTTCAGACCCCACAATTGACAACACTGAAGATGCATATCTCATCGGTCACGGTACTGATATAATTCAGGACCAGGATTTCACGCAAAATATATATTAAAAGTAAAACCACTTGATGTATTGTGATGCACGATTGTAATTATTACTTTTTAACATATGTGTATTCTATGTTGTCAGATCAAAAAGGGAGATTACAAAGAGTGTAGAAAAAAGTATGAGTGTTAAAACTTGCGGGGAAAAATCTATAAACGAGCGTGTTTTGTTGTGCTTTCAAGTCTTGCATCTGTATTCTCTATATTAATATTGATACATGTAACATGCATGAGAATATGTTTCATCTAAAAGCATGAAATCATAAGCAGTTCACTGTTTAGCTAATTTTATATCATCGACGGTATATGCTGGTTATAATGCTTGCAATATTTTAATGGCAATGGCGTTACATGAAAATGACTTAAATCTGACGCACTCTGATTTAATGAAATGATTTGAAAAATCGATTTTCAAACCGCCTTTGCGGTTTTTAGTACGCAGCCAATCAGAAACGACGTTACATCTTTAGTGCGTTGGAATCTCAAATTCTTGTTTTAGTCGTACTTTCAGTAACCATAGAAATCGTCTCAAGATAAGTAGGGCACAACAACTGTTCCCATTCATTAACTTTATAAATTAACATGGTTTTACAGATTGCATTATGTTTTGCAATTATTTGGCTAACTTCCGAGGTAGGCGTATCCGTTTCAATGAAACAATTTGCATGATGTTCATTCAAGATATTGCGTTGATGCAAAATCTTAATTCATTAATGTTTCTATCATGACCTTGAATAGAAATAACTTTTTGCAAATGTTGTGCATACCGCGAGCATCTTTTCACTAACCTTGTACAGGTATACTGACCGTAACCTCTAGCTGATAATTTAGAACTAGCAATTATGCTTGTTTATTTATAAGCACTGTGCAAGATACCCGTTTAAACAAATTAGACTTTGTACTGTAGCATTGTCAATTTCTGACATAGTCTGCAATTTAGTGGAATACATTTTATTTCAAAGAAGTCGGAGAATGATATAATTGTCTATAGCCTTGAATGGTAATTACATCAGTTTCTACAGTGTCAAACTTACAAGACTTCCAATATAAGGTAGCCTTTTATTTATTTATTTCTCATTTTCAATAAAGCAATATGAGACATGAAGTTTAAGTTCCCGGAAGTCAATTCCCTATTGTCATACAGGATAATTATAGTAATGCCAAATTGATACAATTCTTTAATTTCATACAGGATAAGTATGGTGATGCCAACACAATTCCCTATTTTCATACAAGATAGATATGGTACATGTTATACCGATACAATTTCCTTTTTCTGTACAGGATAGGTATAGTAATGCTGGCATTAGTGTTATGCCAATACAATTCCCTTCTTGCAAACGTTTATATTTTATTTTGACATATGTGCCTCAAATGTCCAAAGGGCAAATATCAACGAGAATAATGTTTTGGCGCGAAATATGTCGAACGTGGATTAATGCACACAGAAGACATATGCAAAGATAAAAAGCACAAAAACCCTTAATGGCATACCATTGGTGTGGTCGTTTGGTTTATTTTGGCAAGCGCTTATTATTGGAAAGCTTGTAAATGCTTTCAACATTCATTACTTACTGTTTTGCTCTCAAGTATTGAACTCTATACGAAACTTTGCACTATAAAGGTTTTAACAAACTGCTATAGCTTAACAATTATCACTTGAATAAATAAAGGCTACTCGTTCCTATACTGTACAACTTTGTAAGTCATTAATGTTGTTGTTTAGGTCTATCGCCCGTTCCAACCATATTTCGGTCATTATTACCTAACCATCGTTTCCTGGAAGAACCAGTACTATTCCCTATCCTCCGTTTTCGCACATAAAGAGACATGGTCGTTAGCAGGGCTCAAACCCATGACGCTCAATCTATGAGAGGTTACAGTGAGTCCATATTTTATGCGTTGCACAGCGTTATTATTGCTTCATTATATTTTCAAAAAGCTTTTTGTAGAAATGAATATTCTGATATACATAATAATGCACCTGTTTTGAATTTAATTACGTTCTTAAAATATGTAAAAGGACAGTTCATATTTTGGAACACTTTTATGTGCAAGCATTGATTTTTTTTACTCTTTGTACAGTGGTCGTAAATTTAGCAACATAATACTTTCATATCATTTGAAATTGATTTATCGGAACCTAATTTTACAATTTATGATAATACACACCCGTGAAATAATTTGTATTCTTTGCATGAGTATTTGAAAAAGAAATTATAAATGCATTTGCATGTATCGTAATACCATCCACAAAATAATCATTTTGGTTTTGGAGCCACCATAAATGGAATGAATTTTTCCGGAAGTCAATGAAGGAGCGGTTATTAAAAGCTGTTTATAATAAAGATTGTTTCCAAAAATAGTTTTATAACAAAATATGAAAGCCTATTCCTGTACAGAA
Organism: Saxidomus gigantea; assembly: GCA_032359765.1. Lineage (NCBI taxonomy): Eukaryota > Metazoa > Mollusca > Bivalvia > Venerida > Veneridae > Saxidomus > Saxidomus gigantea. The sequence continues at coordinate 3,932 of JAUMHA010206601.1, read as the reverse complement.
AATAATAACTGTTATAATAATAATATGTTAATTACATCAATAAGAAAACAAATCGTATTGAGTTTAAAACGTAGCCTTCCCGAAGACACCTCTAGACGCCAACATATTGTTACAAATGTACAGGTTTTAATAATAAGATGTCAAATCAGACACATTTGTTACAAAAACCTGGAGAACATGTACGTATAGTTATCTTCGGCGGTTAAGTAATTCATCCGTTGCATCTAACATTTCCATGTGTAGTGGACACATTTTAAACTGTACCTGATGTCAAGCAATGCATCGCAGGCCCACAGGTTGTCCGGACAAGGCAATACACTATTTCCACATTGCCTCTCTCTCTCTCTTCGAGGTTGATTCCATCTTAAATGAGTCTCGGGAGCGATTAATATAAGTTGTAAGAACTTGTTTCGCAATCGAGAATAAAAAGATTAGAATAAAAAAAAAATTAAATATTGCTGTCAATGTGGACGCTTGAGAAGAACGTTTTCAGAACATGTTTTATGTATTTGTATATACCTTATGTAGCAGCATAACTGATGAAGCTTCTAAGTAGTATTTAACGAAACTAAATTAGCTTACATATTGGATGCCATCATAAATAAATATAGATTGTAGTTAAAGATGATGAATGTGTTTACATTATGTTTGCATTTCTCAAATATTTCATTAAGCACTTCAGATGAAGTTCTGTGTAAAAATGACAACAATGTAGCGGGTAGTTAACGAATCTTACTTTTCACAAACTCTTAGAGATATAGAAGACGCACTTTCTGTTGGCACTCTGGTCCGTTCTGTTTTTTTCATGTTTTGTGTTCATTTGTATATCTATTGATACACTTCTACAGTCTTAATGCAACAGCACATATGCCTCTTAAACACCATAAGTGCGCTCGTATCCACTTCCATGTCTTGTTATCGAACCTTTTGCAAGTACGAGGGCTAACGTATAACTGAAACTTTTGTTTCTAGCATAAACCTCAATATCCTTTAGTCGGATGCCACATAACAGAATGCTCATCTTCACACAATCTATTGTCACTACTGCCTTACTTTATCTTGATGTCAGCCCGTCATCCATTCAGCACCTTAAGGGGCATGCGATACGTCCATTCTAATTGCATGTCCCATATAACTAACCCAGACATGAAAATAATTAATTCGGTACCAGTATATTATGAACGTTCTAAGATCCTAAGGTTGGTAATTCGGTCTTGCTAGCAAGTGAGGTGAGGAGAACACAAAAGTGAAACGTTCGTCAGCTGCTGGCCATGTCGTAAAAGTCATTGTCTATATTACTATGGTTTCGAGTAAATCCCTGTACGTTTTAGTGTTATCGCAAGACCCGATGAGCCGATTAAGAACTTATTGTATTGAGTCTTTTAATTGCCCAGCTTTCCATGCTGATCATGGACGGGATTTGAATATCCGTGGATCCATCACTTTAAATTGCACTCCCAATGTGCCTTGTACCTGTTGTTGTCCGAATTGCGTCATGGCATTCATGTTTATGCATGGCGGATGTGGAGTACTGTTTGAAGACAAAGTCACTTATACTGGTGCTAAACCAAAGCAATTTGATGTCTTACATTACTTACAGTTCAACGCCTTTTTGTTCCAGAAGGACTAAATCAGTACACTCAACAACTTTTCTAAGTGTACACCTCAATTATGTGTCCTATCAAAATCATTTTGAAAGATACGGTCATGAAAAATGGTAAACACATTATTAGATTCATTCTCTCAATACTCGGTATAAAGTTGATGTACATGAATGGTGATTTCATTGTCTCAGAGAGTTTACGTCATCACACCCCTAAATGTGAAATTCACAAAACTGTAAATTATGGTAATCCTAAATTTCTTCTAAATTATCTAGAACAGTAACGTTTTTGTTGAAAAACGGTTTCTGGTATCCTACTTTGATGAAAATATTCTCTCAGCACTAAAATCATTGACGGAGTTGGTCTTTCTAACATTATGAGAATTCCCTTTCCCTTGCATTTATCTGACAAACCTCATCAATTGGTTCAATTGGTTAAATAAAGTGCTGTATTTTCTCCAAAGTGACGTTTTCAAACCACAAATTGACCATTAGAGATTTAAGAGAAGTACCAATTCTTGAAAACGATTACGTCAAAGCAACAAATGAGTTGAAAAAACTTAGGGTGCTTATTTTCCATCAAATCCTGATCCGATTGAAATGAAGTGGAGGATAAGAATTAGGCAAAAGTCTCAAAATTCCCCTTTTTACACCTTGCATTTGGCCAAGAACATCTTCTGAAAGGATTTGACTGATCAAACATTGCCATAATCTGCTAATTTTATTTTAGTGAATCAGAAATGGTAGTCTGTGTTACACGCAGATTGATAACAGTCTGGTAATGTTAACGTTTTTGTGACTTTTGAATATTGGTGTTACTGTATTTGCAACGCTGCGGACAAATGAGTTTGGTACCTATCTTTATAACTCTGATGGAATGTTAAATGTCAATCTTTGATCTTATGACTTTGAAATATTCATCAAAATATCTTGAATATTGAGTTAACTACAAGATTTCTTTTAGGTGTATACTTAGAAAGTGGTTGAGTGTAGTTTTCAGAGGAAGTTGGTAGGAACACTGTTTTCCAATATATAATAAAGAAAAGCCTCTTTCAAAAAGATGCACAGAAGAAAAAACTAGAGTTTGTTTTAGGTTACTCGGCAAATATTTAGAACAAACACTTAATCATTCGATAGTATTTTTATTGAAATCTTAAAAGATATAAGCAAGCGAATAGAACCATCATGAAAATATTTCATAAATTCATGACATATTTTCTGCATACCAATAGATAGATCATGACACGAGCACTCGATAAATCAAAGTGGAAGATAAGTAAATCAGGTATTGATAGAATTCTATTTTTTCATAACAAAAACTTTTACAAACTTCACAAAACCTTGAGAATCAGACTTCAGCATGTGGCGTTGTCTGCTGGGTATTTTATTGACTATCAACTATTTCAAACGAGAAGCTGTCTCACGAGACAAAGATTTATGACTTTTATCAAAGTTTTCCTGATGCAATCTTCTCCAACATTGAGATAATATAACCTACTTACCTAGAACAAGTTGTTTCGTTGTTCGTTCACAAATGCGATTATAGCAATTACTGCATACATGCTAAATATAGATATTACCAAATAGAAAATGAAATGAACCGATCAAAGCAATCACTGCAGGTGTGATTAATATACATGTAGATATTACCAAATAGAAAATGAAAAGAACACAATACATGATGTGACCATCAATGCATAATTATGTAAACATGTGATTGTATGAGTTATTTTTATACACAAATATTTTCCGTTTGACTCAGTTACATTGTATTAATAAGCTATTTTGTCATCATTTGGAAAATGAAACTTAGTTGGGATGTTATTTTCCAATATGAAATTACTTTATTACTTTATAGAAAATCGAAATAAAACTGTTTGTCGGAATTCCATTTTATGTATTCTTGATTGTTATCTAATAGCTCGTCATCAATTTTTAAGGGAATTTTTATGTCCATGAATATCATTTATCCAAACAATATGTAATGTCCGTATCTGTATTATCGGAGTTTTCCGGGTATTTCCCCTTTGTGTAAGACTTGAAGAATCCGGGATTGATAACAAAGACTCTATTCGAGTACCCTCGTATAATTTGTCAAGTGGCGACTGCTACTGTTCTCGCACACCTACGCAAGAAGTGCAACAATAACTTGGAAAGGAAAATTAATGACAAATCTCTACAAATGATAAATGCAGATCAAATGCAATTGAAGTACGCCTACTTTAAATTCTGTGCGAAAATACAAGTAATATAAGAAAATACAAAAACATGAAATCAAAATGAATTAACAAATGTGTTGTGCACCTGTTCTTCATGTCTAAAGAAGACT
>JAUMHA010206600.1:12663-29815 GCA_032359765.1 Saxidomus gigantea | reverse complement strand
AATCAGTTTGCAATGAAAGGTTGCAATATTTTAGATTACTGTTTTTTATGTATATCTAAAGGCAACATTTCAGAAAAGCACATTCTTGAGGCTTTCTGAAACCCTGATTTAGATGGGGTCTATAAGGTAAATTATATATCTACTTATAAATGCACGCCCAATTGAACATGATAATAATGGCATACATAGAAGAACAATCACCATGAAGAAGATAATGAAGAATTTCTTTGAAGACAGACCTTCTGTTAAATGTTAATTCATGCGTTGCATGAGAAAAACAGTTATAAAGTCTGAAATAGATTAATTGTCTAGGAACTTTTAAGAGGTTTTCGAGTTATTAAATTGTCTCGATGTAGCAATAAAATGCCTGACTAAGATTAATTTGATAAGGGAAAAAAGTTTGCATTAATCTATAAAATTAAACAAATTTTAAACGCTTAAAACATTCATGTGAAGTAAAATACTTGAGATTGATTTCAGAATAATGTGCAATATGGAAGAGAACATACATGGACAAGAACAATACATGAAAAACCTCTTAGAAAACATTCACTTCACAGACAGTCTTTTGCTTGATAAGCTTAGTATGATATTGATACATACAATCAAACGAACGTTTGATTGTACGTCTACAGGAAATAAGGATTTTCTTATCGATACAGATTTCCTTTATTGATATTTGCGAGACTTTTCTATGCATAGTCTTGCTATCTGTAACCTTCGACAAGATATAACCGGTCATTTTAGTGCAGCCACTAGAAACATTCTACTCTGCTTGTGTTTCATTAACTATGCTTCATTCAACTTATGTGTTTCTTCATATCTAAAAGGACTTTTTTGTTTTAATTTAACAGAAGAATGCTTTTCAGAAGACGAAGTTCAATATTTTGGTGTTAAAAAAAACAACAACAAAAACTAATAAATAAAAAGACAAAATTGTTGCCATATATTCACGTCATTTGTGTGCTGTAATAAAGTTACACAGATTCAATATATTAAGTGATATATTAAACATAATTTCAGTTGAAAACACATTGAAGTATAGATTGAAAATATTTAAAAAAACGAACATATGTTAACTTACTGATTAGGGTGATGGTAGCATTTTCAAAATTTTAAAATGTAAAAGACTGGTACCGTCTCCAATTGTCTATACAATTTAAATAAAATAGTAAAGTATATTCTGCTATATTCAAACGGGTTATTTCTGCAACGAAGCAGTTGTCATGTCTGTGGCAGTGTCGAATTATCATCATAACCTAAATCATGATAGACATTTAGCAATTCAGAAACCTGTTCACCTACCGCTCTAAATACTTAAATTGATCAGAAGTCATCTCTTGAACATGATTACACTACTAACTTGTGAGCTCTCAAATAAATGTGCTGGATTCCTCACAAGTTCATTCCCCGAAGAATGCGGATTTTTTACTTAAAATTTCATATGGTAATAAAAATCAACATTAAAGTAGAGTTACAGAGTTGAATGCAATATTAAAATAGATAAAGACCCTGCAATGCATTCACTATAATTTTGTCTTATCATCAAGAGACAAAGATAATCATTCAGTATGCAAAACTTGATATCGAAAACCTCGGTCGGATCTATTAAAGTGCGTTCAGTTGAAATATTAACGTGTTAATGCTCCCCGGCGCATCAATTTCGTCACTTCTTTCAACACTGTAGACAATATGAGAAATGCAAAGGACATTTCTTGAAACAAAGCCATTACCTGCTCATTTCCTATGTTGATTTCGACTTACTGCGCCAGTGTAATTAGTTTTTACTCAAGTAATTAGAAGCCCAAGGCTAGATCTATAGCATCAGTATCGAAACTGATTTCACATCTAGCCAAACTTTTAGAGACGGTGTTTCCTAAAGCACTGGTTCCAGAAAGAAAAATGTGTGTGGTTTCTGTACCTAGTAGAATTTTAAAAACTTCTAATTATTAGACATATTGTACTTTTCTATTTTTTAAAGAGCTTTAAAGAGAACTGCGGATTTTTAATAAAAACTTAAGCTCATAACAGTAAGGCAAAAGTCTTTGTGCTTTCGGTCGTCTCCTTTACTGATCCCAAAAATTTCCTCTTAAAAATATACTATGCTGATACTGATATAATATATAGATGCAAATTAGAATGCATAACCATCTGTTAATGGAATTGTGAAATGGTATCGGTTAATTTCACTTTAACTTGTGAATAAACGCAAATAAATATTTCAAAATATTAAGCAAATTGTCGCAATACGTCTTAATACAAGACAAAACTGTTTAGTAATTATGAACAATTTCCTTTTAGTAAGAGCACGTAGGCAAGTCTGATAAATCATTGTAATAGCTGTCTGGTCACAGAGAAACACATATATTGGCTTTGTTTCCTCATAACTTGAAGCAAGATACACAAAAGCACACTTATCTTTCCAATAACCTGTATAGAGTGCTCTTTTTATTATTTTAGCTCGTAGCATCTCGCACGCCTATTGCCGATTTTAAGTAATTTGCCGTTAAATGGGAACTTTTTTTCGCGAAAATAACCGTTGCGCTTTTTGCACGTTTTGAAATCTAAATATACCTTTGCTAGGAGCACCAATAGATGCTGACAGTACATTGCTGTCTCTATACTAAACATAGATATACTCCGTCCTGATCTTCATTTTTCTAATTAATTGTCGTAAGTAATTGACGCATCTTTTCAGAATGAAGAATTAATCAGTTATTATCAGTAGCTCTTAATAATATGCAGACATTTAACGATTCCTTGTAAGTTCATGAGAATGAATGAATGGTATTACAATTCTTTCAATTATCTAAACTATCTTTCTGTTACATTTGTTTTCTTTTTCTCACGAGATATTTGTGGGAAGAAGAGATGTTGACTTCCGGTTCAACCGAAAGTAGACGTTCTGCATATCGTGCATATTGTACAAGATTTACACCAGATATAAAGAACAATGTGTTATTCTACCCACGCAAAGGATATGGATTTCACTTATTTGTAAATTGCTTCCGTGTAGTCATTCAGTAATTTGCTCACTGTAACTGTAAAACTTATGGCAGTGGCTAGGTAGCGGTTATACGTCAAATCGGACTTTCCGTCCTAAGATTCTTTTCAACATTTTATTATAGATCTAATTAGTATGTGTGACGCTATTCAACTACTAGTTATGATTATGATCTGTTCTGTTTTACTGTAAATTATCGATAATTTAGGACTTTAAGGGGGTTTGATTCAGTTCTTACATTGTAATTAGACATCAATTAATAATGTTGTTGGTAAGCAAACGAAAATGTCCGAGTAAATCGAATAATCGTGTTTCGTTTCGTTCATCGGGAATCGTGTATCGTGTATTTTTCTTTTCGCTCATCATTCATGATTCATTCATCAGTTATCGTGCGTGCATCGTGCGTTCCGTTTGCGTGTATCGTGCGTGTATCGTTCATTCCATGTGCAAAGTTATACGTAAGCACCACTGCAGTTTTTTTACAAATTACAGGACATATATTCTTTAATTTTGCAGTTGACTATTATAAACTCCAGGCATAAGCATTTGAAAAAGTTCTGTATGTATCCTGTTTGTTTCATTTAAAACAAAAAATATTGTTCTAACATAAATAGCTCTAACAAAAACTTACGTTACCTCAAAATATATTCAAAAGCAATCATGCTTCCTGCGATAGGAGTGTCTATGCTGCACTGATGTTTATGTCATAATTGTATGTAACTTTTCAAGGTCGTTTGGCTATTAATACGTGAAGAGTAATTTCACCAAATAATAATTTCAATTGAATTTGAAGAAGTTTCTTCATAATCAAATGAAAATTTCAACTATATTTTACTAAATAAAGGTTTCTTTCAGAGTGAAAGACTGATTAATGAGTCTATCTAATGTTTTAATTTATGGTACAGTATACCAAAAGAATATAAATGTTTAAAAGCACTTAGAAAGCATCTTAACAGACAGTCTATGTATCTAATAATTTTAAATGCCCTTTAATCAAACATTGCCCTACGTTTTAACCAGAGCATCAGTCAATGCGAAAGTGAATCAACCCCTTATTGCCATATTAGCTAGGCGACATGCAAGTTACACCTCATGGTAAAGTATGCCTTGCATACAATGTGGTTTTCATGCTTTATTCTTTAAAAGCATTAAACACTGTAGTCTTTAAACGATTAATGTGCTCCAAATATTTAAACGATCTTTTAATATGTTGGCTGAAAACAATGTGACATAATTGCTCTTGTTGATATGTTATCGCTTCATAAATATTCGTGCTTCTGGTATAATTTTTACAGTCATTCATGTATTGCATATTCACAATTTCCAGAGGCTGTAACTACCATAACACTGTTCCTGTATCTTTATCAAACATTATGCAGATGCTATACGATACAGTGTTTAGCACATACCTGGAAACCGTGAATGCATTTACATCATCAGGCAATTTACAACGGCATTGTTCACAGAAGGAACAGTTTCAGTGTGACATTTACTATCCTATTAGTTTTTCTCGTAATGACAAGACATACGTTGCATTTGTTCTCTTTCTTCGTATTTCGTGCAGGAAATGAAGATAACGTATATGATTATTGGAAATGCTAAAGAAAGGATTGTAGAGCTCTTATGTATGTGGATCTAGTTATGAATGGTTTGCCTGTATTCAAGCAAATGACGTAACAGACTTATCCTACACTGTATCAAGCTATTTAGATTGAGAGTACTTCTGTATTTGAATGATCAATAAGAAATTCATTAACTGGACAGACCGTATTATCTCAGCTGCAAGCCTCCAGACCGTATAATGAATTAAACCTATTGCAAAATGCTATATCGCAAAGTTAATACTGTATTTCAACGTCCACTCAAACTACTCTGCGCCACTCGATGGACAATATAGGAACGTGCAGCTTAAAAATTGTTATTATCTGGCGAATCTAAGATACAGTGCTGGAACATTGGCTTTTGTTTGCACACACATATTTTTGTTGCGTATAGATATAATTGTCGTGATAAGAACGGTAGGAAGTATCCTCATTGGTGTTGCAACACAAATAAAAGTAAATAGACTGAGCTTGAATGTGATCTCTGAAACAGAACGAGTTTAGTACTGAAAAATATAGGACCTATTATGGCTACAGCGAAACACAGAAGGTTTGTTTTATATGTTTTGTACCCGTTTGTAGTTGAAATTACATAAATAACTTCAAATGTGTGGTGATCAATACATGAGATAACCTGAGAAAATAATGTAGATTTAAAATTGTGAAAAAAGTTCGATATGAAATGTATGAACGTGTTATGACCTGTTTCAGCTTACTGAATCTCAAGATACATTCACTTTAACTGGTGTCAAATGAAATTACTTCAAAACATAGATAATAGAATATTTGCAAGAATCATTACTTAACTTAAAAGTTTAAGCTATATCTTCCAGTCATTATTGGTTAAATCAGCGTTTAAACATGTTGCAGTACCATAGAACATTTCTCAATAATAACATCAATAATAATGTAAAGTTGTAGTACAATTTATTGGTGGATAGCGATTAATTACAGAAAGTCTCTATGTTGATTATATGTTTTAAATTAAGCTATTTACGATGTGTGTTGTTCTTTAAGGTTGTAGTTATTTAACACATTACAAATGTACTTTTATTTGGAGAATATAGTCTGCTAGATGTAGAGTACCCCTTTACTATTTTTTTTAAAAACGATATTGCTCAAATGTATATACATTAGACATACATTTGAAATTATATTAGTTTTACAAACACTAATTAAGATAGAGTTTCATTGTTATATAAATGAAGCCATTTTATTAAATCATAGGAAGCTGTTGCATTTGCTATTTTCTCGAATGTTTTTCAAGCTATCGCATATTGTTTATACTTTCAATTATATTCAAATAAACTAAGTGTCCTGTCCAGCCCTGTATACCAGAGTTAATAATCAATTACTATTTATTTACTCAGTTCCATTCGTGGAAAAATAAAGTCTCTTGAATGTACCATCAAACAACCTTTATTCCAATTCATAATTTTATTTTTAATTATAAGTCAAGTCATTGCGATAAAGTTTTCATTTGAGCGTGTTTTTCAAAAGCTTAGTACACAGCATCTTATGACTTTTACTTAAAATTCAAGTGACTTAAAAGTTTGTTGTTTAAGAATTTCAATTTAGAATATATTCAACGAAGGAATGCTAAAAATACAGTAACATCTAATTTGACAAATTACGTAAAACTGTCGTCTGCTTTTTCCGTGTAAATTCAAATTCACTAGTAACATAAACTTGAAGGTAACACAATATTCACTCCCGACACTCGTGCATATTTTAATTCTGCAATGGCTTTAATATTCTTACATGTATCAAAAGAAAAATGTTAACAATCAAGTGTTCATTACAAATTGTACGCTTAAAACGTAAGGGAAGCATTTTTTCCTGCAAACGCTTTTGGTTCTTGAAGTTGATTTGTACTTATAGTGAAACCTAGCTTTGAACTTTAATTTAAAACAATGAACTTTGCATATTTCTTATATCGAATGCATCAGTATTCGTATTGATATAGTAAGTTTGCTGTTTTAACATATATCCTTAAAGGCTGGATTGGCATCACTAACTAACAGCAGTTATCCCGAAGAGCCAACCATAGTCTCAAAATTAATAGGGGACTTCTTATCTGCAATATATTATACAATTACTTTTTATTTCAGTAAGACATGTAAGAAATAATTATCACTCATGTGAAACATAAAACATTCTTAAAGACATAATTTTCCTAAGATAAATGGGATGAATTTGAACTCAAAGACTACTTGTTTCAGCCGAAAACTTAGCGGCCAAAACTTCTATTTAAATCATTCTCACGTCAGAGGCTATATCAAGTTAAACTTACTGTATGCTTCAATAATTTTGAAAAATGAATTTGCAGTTTGTTGAGTTTTTTTGTTTCTACAAGAATATTTATTTAACACACTATAAACGAGTATGCTTACAGATCTTACACATTTCTTTCCTTTATTGTTTGATTATTTTCGCAATTTTTCCCTACAAAATTAGTAGTCTTTGTTCTAAAAAATATTTGATGATCAAATTCTATAAGAATAAAGATCTAAAAATATTCTGATTAAAGCTTTGATGTTACCTAATGGTAATGCTAAACAAAAGGTTGATCTTTACAAGCAGTGCCTTTGCTCAAAGGGGATGTAGTCACTGTGCATCTGATATGGTTCCGTCTTCTAGCTTCGTAGATGAGCGATCGGAATCTTTCGCTATATTGTCGAAAGGTTTAGTAACTTTTGCAAAGACAAGTTGATCTAATTTGCGCATTTCTTTCGAAATAATCTGTCAAATGTATTATCATAAATAATGTTTTAATCAAAGCAGTGTAGATACATCGATCAAGACTTAGAATTCATAAATTTGAACAAGAAATGTAAGTAAAGAAAACACATTAATGAGCAAGGAAGAAAACATGTTAATAAACAAATTTGAAAGTCTATGAGTTCAACAGACCTATCTAATTCATATTCATAAATTTTATATTAGCATACCGACATTCTGGCAAACATTTCTAGTCTCCTTGTAGAAATACTTGGAAAGCTAATAAGAATAGCAACAACAAACACTTGTGTTATGTCAATATACATACTAAATCAATTATGTTGTGGTAATCGCTTATCACTATCAATCATAGGATCTTTCTGACAAGCAGAATAGTACTTGAAACATCATCTGAAACACTTCCAGGAAGAACAGAACAACTGACTGTCGTGATTGTAAGACAAATGTGCAAAGCTTCTTTTCAGAGACGCCTGACTAACTTTTAAATGTTTTTGTAATTATGTAACTTAAGTAGACAACTACATGTAATGTGTATATTTTATCAAGGGCTGCACTCAACTGCGTATATATCGGGCTAAAATGTTTAAATTATAAACATATCATATGTCTTCTCCTTTAGTTCTTTTATGAGACGCTCATAAACTGGTGTCAAACTGGCTGGTTCGGTATTCTGTTATTACATGTACATACATTGAATTGCGCAATCAATTCGAGGAATACTTATTTCGGGTAAACAAAGAAAATCTGAGGATCGAATATTACTGGCATTATACCTAAATTAGCTTTCTTTAGGTTCAAAATTATGTAGATTAACTCCACGAGGATCAAATGTGATTTCCATAATAAACAAAGAGTTTTCTTACTGGTATAATGGTACTGTTAGCAATTTAAGACATTTGCTTTGCACGTAGACGACCCGTTTGAACTGTAGACAAATTGTAAAGAGGAATGTTACAAATGGTATGTGTAGGATCTGAGGTGTCATAGACATAAAACATTTAATGTACACTGACAAAGTGCAGTCAATATCAAAATAGTTCATATAATGAAATGCATTAAAATTATAGTAATGTCTAATCATAAATAAGCTTAAAGAATAGAATTATTACAAATTCCAAATGCTAATTGGTCTTCCATTAATCTCATATTGCTCTTTAAATACATCCTTTTAGCCTGAGAATATGGTGGGTTCTAGACTGCTTTTATTTCGGAGTTTCGTGTCTAACTGCAGTAAATACATTATTACATGAAGTTAACATTTATGACATCCTTGATGGTGATTTCCTTCTCTAATTTCGTAATGTCTTAAACAGGAAATGTTGTGCTTTGTGCGTGTATAACATTGTGTACCCTCTAAGAAGAGATTAGTTTAATTTCCGGCAATATTAAATTGCTGTCCATTAATTGTACTAATGACAAGTTCTATAATCAGTAACTGCAGCAACAGGATATGTGCATTTACTGCTGACAATGTTTATTTAAATCCTTTATATAAATAAACTGTAATAAAGAATCCGAAAGAAGATTATAAAATGCCACTGATACCAGTTTTTTGTCTCTAAAGAAAACGTATTTCATCGCACTAAGAGGTGTTTATTTTGCAAAGAAAGAACCATTTTCTCCATATGCAGTCTTATTATTCAGTTGTTGTTATTTTTGTCTTGACAAAAATTAATATCGATTCAAACAATAACAGTTACCCAAATGACTGCATACAAATGTATGCACCAACATGGTTTCGTTAGGTACCAAAACCATGGTTATTTGTTAAATTTTGTTAATAACTTCTTAGCCTCTGGTATTTGAAGTATTCGCCTGTACTTTTTGGATACAATATTTTCAAATGCTTACATGCTTGCACACATGGCTAATCTTCCGACAAAACACAGATCAAATACTTTCGTAGTTTGATTTAGAACATCTCCTCTTTTTAAAATATTTGTTGCAACTTTGAAGGAAAATCAAACAATAAATATTCTGAGAATCTGACAAATCATGGCAACGGACTTTCAGCTGTTATCGTTATTGATAAATTCTACAACAATTTTATTGTTGCAACAGAATTAATGTGACAGAGAATTTAACAGATAGTGCACCGAATCTGAATCTGTTTATTACCTTGGATGTTATTTAAATAAAGGCATTCTTGTGGTTTTAAAGAGCATGTTATAAGTTACAAAGTACTACCCGAGTGCGTCTGAATGTTGCTTCAATTTATTATATGTTGTTGATATTTTCTAAATTATTATATGTCCTTAATTTAGATATGACTTCTGAGAGTTTAGCTGAACAATGCATTAAGTTTGAAAATTTGAATAAGATACAACAAGAGACACCGGACAAGGCAGTGAGCGATAAATGACATAGTGTAACCAAACTATCGGCTAAACATCTCAAACCAGAGTACATTCACAGACATATAGGGGCAACAAAAAGGAACATACATGAACACAGTTCCGAAAGCATATAAACTCAACTGAAGCAAACTTACAACAACGGTTATAAAATGTTGGGTATGTAGTTAAACAATGTTTAGCTAATTAAATTACATTTTCGCTGCACATAGTGACTAGTGATCACAATTGAAATAATTTACGCAAAAGCATCTGGTCTTTAATCCAGAAATATTCAAGACAGAAACACTTTTTTGAAACTTCATTTGTTAATGAAGCTTAGGAGTGTTCGTTCATTATGTCATTTCCCCTCAGTGTGAGGATTCATTTCTTCCATCTACATGTATTTCTATCGTATATTTAGATACATCGAGTAAATGCATCTTTTTAAGTCTCAATCAGCTGTAGCTTACTTGGTTTAATGGTTAAATTGTGTTTGGTAAGGTTTTTATTTGGGAGGGATACAGTTGACTTTGAAAGCTTCTTTGCGTGGAGTTGCTGTAGCTAGTAGTAACTATATAACTTCCTTTTCATTGGATTCCGTGTCACGACTTTATAAAAACAAATTAAGATAATATACTTAAGAACCTTAAAAAAGTAACCTATTTTAAAAGTCATAGATTTTAAGCAATGATTCGTAAAATTGCTATTTTTACAAAATTGTTGACGTTTACACATGAAATTATGCTTAAATTTTGTAATGAACTTATTGAATAAAACCAAAGAGTGGCAAAAAGCATGGTGTTTCTTAATTTTCAAAATGCTCCTGATAAAATACCCGTCATATTCCTAGTTTTGAAGTGGTTAAGTAAAGTATGAAGATTTAAGACTATCATTCCAGTATTTCACCCTATTTACTTTGAAGAATTAACTAGTATGCAGTATACTGCGCTTTAAATACTGAATTAAACACGTTTGAGAATCCTGTTCTGCATGCTGAAGGGGAAGGTAGCGTTGAAAATAGTCCAGACAATTAAATGAAATATTCATTTCAATGTTACATGATTTTACAGACTATATCATACAACCTTCGTATTATGACATTTCATCATTTTTATTCAAATATGAAATACGGTTATTCATCAAATAATGACGCATTATTAATCCCCAGTGGCATATCAAATAATTGCTAGGAAATTATATTACCGCTTTCTGGAAACATTTCATCTAGTAATGACCGGAGGTCTAGCGTTCTATCTCAAACAATTTTCTCACTTTGACCCGATGGTAATAGCTTTTTCTTCATTTAAAAGTAATCACTGTACACTTGAACGGTGGATGAATGAATAACATGTTTTCAATTATCGGTATTTAGATTTATTTGTAATTACTTCCATTACTTCAATGTTCAATTAATTTGAAGCGGTGGTTATGTAATGTTCATCGCCGTGCAGCCAGTTCATCTTAAATCTTATTTAAGGTGGCGCATCCTGCTTGCTTTTAAAAGTGGACTTTTAATAAAATTACCATTTGGTTTCATTTATTTAGTATCATCAATAGTTGATATTTCTTACACATAGGCTTCGAAACTGTTTGCCTTAATATTACACGAATGATATGTATATTCGAAAGACTTTCCATTGAACAAATCATTAATTGCCTCGGTCAGTTTATGCAAAACGGGGAGAAATATCTATAAGTAGGTGATTAAATATCGTGCTTAAACCGCTTATCCCGCGGAACAATTTACGTCATGTTGTAACTCAGTAAGGTTCAAGGTAGCCTGACATATGAAGTACTGAGTAACATTGTTACGCAATGTTTGATACAAGCATTTTGTAACAAAGTCTAAAAGCAATTATTTCTTAATATGGTACTTGCTAACAAATTGAACTAAATTCTCACTTCCAGCAGAGAATATCCTCACTTTTGCAATAATATATCTGTATTGAACAAGTTTATTTTTTCCTTTCTTTTTTTGAAGGATATATTCTTGATTGCAGTCTTTGAAAATCGATATTCAATCCGAAGTCTTTCAATTATAAACTAAATAACTATTTCGACTTTCATAGTTTTATTATTATTTGAACGTAAAACTATAATACTAAATGAGCAACTTTTAGTATATATCTGGCATTTTATAATATCGCATATTTGATAAATTCTGATTGGTCAAGAGCCCTTGTATACGAATATATTTATACCGTCAAGTATGTTTACATTTTTTACAAAATGTTGTTTATCATTGCCTGAAATTCGGTCAGACAAACACAAATATTGTCTCGCCGGCTAAAAATATTGTAACAGGCCATAAAGTGCCTGACATTCGGTTAGACAACATGAAAAATTTGCCTGACCGGCTAAATATTTTCCTGACATGTCAGGCAGACAAGCACCCTACGGGAATACTATGTTTACACTCTTATTGAAATAACTGACGTACCATAGGATCGATTTTGTCAACAGCGATTGTGAGCACTACACACATCGTTTGGAAAAATACTTCATATTCAAAGACAATAAAACTTACATTGATGCTATCATTGCCTTCGTTTCTCCTGGACAAAATGGATCACTGTCATCATATCTAATTTCAGTCAAGTTATTTTCCATGCGTCGTTTCTTTTATATTAAAAACTATCACTTTCTTCAAATTTAAATAGTTTTCTGCAACTAACGGCTGCTAACATGACAACACTTTATCCAAACATATAGTGACGTTTAACTCCTTTAGAAAAATGACAGTTTCAGGATGGACGGTGGGTAATATTTGTATCTGTTCACTGGTTTCGGTTTTTGTAAATGAATATTATAAATTTTAAATTGTTTTACTCACACTTTGAATGTTACTTGTACATGTATATTCATGCGAGCAATATTTGAAATATTTTTCGCACATACTTGTAAGTGCCATTTTCTTATGTTTAGGTACATATGTATGTTTAGTATACATTCTGAGTTCATTTATTATTTAACGTTATGTTTTCGTCAACTTCAGTCGAGTTAAAATACAGAGAGATAATTCGTAGCTAAACGGAACACATACTATAGCATTAGTACCCTGAATTTACAGATAGATGTGACTATTGTACAAAAATATTAATATAAAACCTGAAATAAACTCTACAACTTATGTTTTAGCGAACAGTAGCTCTACGGAATATAGGATACTGAGTTACTGCAACAGTTTTTGTCAGTATCTATTATTTGTAGAACGAATGTAAGTAAACAGTGACAATTTAGTATCATTTCAGTAATTAAAGGGGGAGGGAAAAAAGCTTTTCATGATGCGGTACTATAGACTACTGTACAAGTACATAATTCATTTCTTAAATTTTGTTAAAAATAGTTTAATAGCAATTAGTTGAGTAGAAAAAAAAGTGTTAACACCTGTTTTTGGATATGACTGAATGTGTGAAATATATTATCTGTACCATAGCATATTACTATATCTTAATCAGCATATACTAAGAAAAAGAATTTGTGTACCAGCACAGACACATAGTTGTGTTCCCTATGGTATGCGATGAAGCAAGACACAATCCTATATAAAATAATGTCAAATCTTCTGCGGATCTAATAAATGCGGGCTTCTGTGTCACTGTAGAAAAAACTCTTAATATACGGTACATAGTTATCTTTGTAAATTGAACTTATATATATAAGAACTTTATATAATAAAAAAAACAAGTGCAAACTTCTTAACAATTATATTAATTTCATGGTAGATGCATACTGAAGAAATATATTGCATAATGTATGTATTTTCTTATTTGCTGTAGACGAAGATGAATAAGATTCAAAGTTTCAAACAATCAAGGAAAACTTATTGTTTAAGATTTTTTCTTAAATCTATATTTTGTTAATTTTAGGAATTTGAGGACACACCAGGTATAACATTACTAGTAACATTTTCTAAAGAGTTTACTTTTAGATACGTCACAAAATTGAACTAATGAATGTAACATTTAAAGCATTGCAGAGAATCACCATTTACAGCAGTAAGCTTGTGACAATTTATTACACAAGTATAAAAGACACAATTATTGTTATACCATCAAAAAAGCTTGTATGAATGAATTATCCCTTTTCTAAGTATTTTCAACAATGTAATACACCACACACCTTTACATGAAATTACAAATGAATTTTTTAAATGTGACCATCGGTATACTTCTTTCTTCAACGTATTTTGTATTCATAAGAAATAAAACATGCCTGTCTAGAAAGGGTGTTGTTTTTTATTCATATACGTTATAAATAACTTCAAATTTATTTCTTTGTTTTATCCAGCATATCTTAGTTGTGTTCACAAACATTGTGTTATTCTAGTTTACACTTAATTATCTCCCATTGATCAAGTCATCATGCATCGGACTGGTCGAAATGACTTAATTGAGGGATCTAACATTAGCAGTATGCTGTAAACACATCGCGTTGCTAACATAGTTCTGAAACATAACGAGAAAATATCTGTTTCGGAATCCGTAACTTTTCACATTCTTATTGTTTCAGATGCTTGATTCTGCCAGTTGAAACATTGACAAGGATAATAAAATAAGGTTTTCATTGTAGACAAATAAGTCTTTCTCTTGAATAAAAATATGTAAATAAACAATATTAGAGTCGCATGCAGACACTGTGTAAAATCTGATGGGATATTTTTCAGTGAAAACCAGTCCAAAAAGTAATTGAATAGTCTATGACATTTTGTTGAGACCGAGATTCCTCAAAGTTCAGTCAGTTTCAAGAATGAAAATTGGAATCTAAGAAACCTTAAAACGACTCTCATTAATCTCAAATTACTCACTAGCCACACTTTCAACTTAGCTTAAAATATTGCATCTGTAGAACCAGTAACATTCAAGATTAGCAACACAATGCAAAACTGGTTTCAAACTTTTAATATAACAATATATTCCTCACAATAATTTGTTCCTGTTACATATATGGAATAAATATATTCATTTCCTCACAGTTGTTTCATGTTTGTACTCCCTGTGTGTCGAGCAGGGTACAAACTCTTCAGAAATACATGTAAATGACGTACTGATATATTCTAAGTATTATCTACTCTAAGAAGGCTTTAAATACTTTACTGCACAAATAAACATCAACACCCTACAAGTACTAAGCAATTGCATATTTCATAGTGAAGTAAAATGTCAAATGCATTCTTACACTTCTGTTTTACTCAATTTAAACACACTGTTATTAAAGTAATATGCATCGAAAACTTTACGAGAGTAATTGAAAGACAGAATCAAGACTTAAATTCTCTTTCCATGTATTTCATAGCTTGTCGCAACTTTTGGTAAACTATATAATGTAGAAAAGCAGACAAGGTCACTTTAATCACGACAATGGAAATTCTACTATTTATTGATACAAATCTACAACAATAATTGTTTCAACAGAATGAAATAGACACAGCTGTAGCCGATACTTCATCAACTTGGCGGACTTCAGTGATGGAATTTGCATAACAATTTGTCTGTCAGAAATGTAGTTATTGATATTAATAATATTTGGGAATGGTTAACGCATTTCCAGAATATGTTTTATAAAAATATGCATTTCACCTTGGGGTATATCTCATTGGAAGTGGTTAATAAGACCGAACCTTTGAATGAAAACTGCTCCGAATTTGTGAACAGATTTCAAATGGAAGATACGAGTGGTCCAGGCATCTTGAATTGATTGAGCTCTTTAACAATCGTTCAACAAATTGTAGAGAGACAAGCAGATTATATGCAAAAACGGAAACGTATGTCTACCTACATTAACTAAGGCAATCAATAGACTGTCTCAGAGTATGATAAATTTGAAACTTTACCAGGAATATGAAATGCCAATATTTTACAAACATGAAGAATGTAACAATATGTCAATGGAGTAGCAGACATAATACATGAAGTACTTTTGGTAAGGTAAATCATGTTGAAATGCGTTTGCTTAACTTATATTGTAATGAATGCAAATATAAATGATGTCAACAAAGATAGCATCGCATACAAAGTGGAGGGTGTGCAACTGTTATACGGAAATAGTACGTCACTCGTAATCAAGTAAAGACTGTTCATCCTCCAAAAATGTTTTAACAGCCTGCAACACCATTTCGTTTCTGGTTGGTCTGAATTGTTCAAGGGTGTGAGACAGTTTAACGCTGTAATTAGTCATTAAGCATTTTGAGGCCTGTTATATGCATCAGAATAACTATGTTAGTGAAAAAATCAATTATCAGCTATTTTGTTTGTGTGTATATAGTCGCCATTAGGCTTATCTATTCGTCTTTAATCTGCCCTATGCTATTTCACAGAAACTAATAGGCCAGCGAAACTTCACCAGAACAAGAAATGCAGAAACTGTAAAGATGATCTTGTTTCGACAACGTGCCAAGTTGTGACCCTTTTCGTACTCCTACATATTGAAGAATTAATTCTTTTTGTTCAATGCTATTTTTCGGCAACTATTTGTTGGAATTTGACAAAAAATCATGGGTAGATCCATGATCAAAGAAAATATCAATTTTAGCTCTATTATATTTAATAGGTTACAGCATTTTGATTATTGCTATGTAATATGTAGTTTATCATGAAGAAGACTATAGAAATATTTTTAAGGGATTCAGTTTATATTTCACATGATATGAATATATCAATACGTTTACAAAAGGATGAATAGTACGATTTTGTTTTAGTCGATGCCTTATTCGTGTAATCTTAAAATGCATTGTGTTCTTAGTAAATGTTATGTACAGTGCACAAATTGTAACAGTGTCACATAGTTTATCAGAACCAAAAATGACATGGTAATGAATGGATTACCTCCATAATTGCATTGCGTAGAGATTAACGTCATTACTAAAAGTTATATAATAGTTATACATGTATTATACAAACAAAACTCGGTTAATATCTAGGCTGACATATACTGCTGAATTCACTGCACTATCGGATTTTAAGTAATAAAACACAGCCTCGATTATACATTGCTGTCCTGTAACGATCTGATCTAATTAAGGACCGTAACTTCATAAATTGTTTTTCAAATGATATAAACTTCACAGTTACTTAGTTTGCCCTACAAAAGAAAAACACTTCCCTATCTTAAAGTGGTGATTTTATGTAGTGTCCATGCCTGCTCCTGCTTACATATTTATGATAGTGATATTCACTGTTTAAATGATTGACTTTCAGAATTGTGTAGCTTGTATTTGACCGATGAAATTACACCCTATTAAATTTTACAGTAAAATGAAGTAAACGTTTAGCAGAAGTGTTTTTGAAGTGCTTTTAATTGTTAAAGTCCACTACATAATGTGTTTCTTAAGCGCCTTTCAAACGGTTTCTCTTACTTAAATTTACTGGCAGACAACGATACGTGTCGCAGGGAACGCGTAAGTCATGCCTCAATTGATTTTGCTGAACGTGGTCACTGTGGTCGTGAATTGCTCGTTGTTTTGGATTCTA
>JAUMHA010206489.1:0-15994 GCA_032359765.1 Saxidomus gigantea | reverse complement strand
ATGAAGTTGTATTGAATTCCAACCAGTAGTTTTAAAGTTATGCTCCAGACAAGGAAAAGTAACAAAGGGCAATAACTCTGAAATGAGTCAAAATAGAGTTATGGTTCTTGTGCACTGCACTTCCTCTCAATGTGCTTGCCCATTGTATGATGTTGTATTGAATTCCAACTAGTAGTTTTCAAGTTATGCTCCGGACAAGGAAAATGCAACAGACCTCCTAACCGACCGACCGACCGACTAACCACCGGGTTACTCCTATATACCCCCAAAACTTCGTTTCGGGGGTATAACTACCATTACCAGGATAAACAAGAGCTGTCCTTTGTAAGTGACGAATGACTCCAAAGAGGTGTCTATGGAGCCGCTATTTGCACACAACACTTGATGAACATTTGTGCATATTTATTATAAAATCCTTCAATTTATAACAGAGAAAGTCTGCATCACATATCCAATATGCACTTAACATCTCTCGTCTTCATATGCTGAGCATTTGTCTCATATATTTTGAAAATCCCTTCACCCATGCACGGACACGAAAAAATGGAAGGACAGAGGCAAAGACGGAAGGAGCATTTTTAATATGTCAACCTCCGGGGGATAAGATACCTTCCTTCCATTTGAATCAAACATATATATATATATATATGATTCAGTAACTATATAAACAAACTATGTCTAATCTTATTTTGGATTGAATTGTCTCTGTTTCTGTGGTTGAATAATAATTCCCAGTACACATAGACAGCAAGGATTTTCACTGTATTCAACAAAATAGAATAAACTGCCAACATACGCTTAATCTTGGAAAGTTTTCACCTACTGTCTAAAATCAGACAACTCAAAAGGATAACTGCGCAGCTAGTTACGGCACTCCGATAACACAAATGAGAAGACAATAGCACCGATCAATATGGGGATCAATTTATTCTGCGGACTTCTTCAGTCCTTGTGCGAGCCTGACAAAGTTGTAATGCGTATCTAAAATGCCCCATTATACATATATAGAACAAATATGGTTGAGGACAAGGAGAAGCAACGTTCAAATATTTTTCTGCAGTCATTGATAGCTAAGATGTGAATGTATTTTAATAAAATAGCTCATTCCATGCGTTGGCCTACAGTCAAATATAGGGTAAATTATCTGGGGCGGGGCCAATATTTACCCCAGAGGCATAATTTGAACAAACTTTAAAGAGGTTTACTAGGTAATGCTACATGCTAAATATCTAAGCTCTAGGCCTTGTTGTTTCAGAGAAGAAGATTTTTAAAGTTTTTCCTATGTAAGCCAATGTAAAACTAAGTGACCCCCCAGGCGGGGTCAATTTTGACCCGGGGTTCATAATTTAAACAATCTTGTTAGAGGTTTACTAAACAATAATACATGCCAAATATCTAAGCTCTAGGCCATGTGGTTTCAGAGAGGAAGATTTTTAAATGTTTTCCTTTTTTTTGCCATAGCAACCAGAGTTCTGCATGAAATGGAATTCTTTGAACAATTTTTGGTAAAGCTTCATGCAAGGAACATCCCTGCATAGTTTCATCAACATTGTCCCAGTGGTTTCAGAGGAGATGACGTTTGAATGAAAATGTCATTTATCATGCTAAAATCCTCCCTAGACTTTGGAAGGGTCCAGCCTAAATTACTCATTTTAAAGCCAAAACTACACCATGGACTTATGGCAGAGGTTGACTTATGGCCGAGTATTTACGGTACCATACCTGTCTCTCCATTAATATTTATTCAGTTAACTGTGGAAACCTATTGTTATCATATGAGAGGCAATACTAATTTCTCAACATAGCTTTCACTTGTTCAGAAAATCTAGCAGCCAAACAATGTCTTCTAACACATACCTTAAAGTTTTTAACAATCTTGGTGGCCTTACCTTGTTTTTAACAGTAACTCTACCTCCACACCTGGCACAAGACTTCAGATTACAATATGTGCATTTGTGACCCACACCGTCAGCAAACTTTGTTTTTCGGCAGATGTCACATACGGCACCTGTATCAGCATTATCTGATCTCTTTGCTTCCTCTCCAACCTTTTCTACTGTCTGTCTGTATGTGTCAAATTCCATCTGCATTGTTCTGCATAAAACAAAAGATTCCAACGTTTACAAGACCTGTTTGTAAAACAAAAATTCCCCCCTTGATGCAATCAGTAAGGTGGAAAAAGTCAAACTATGCATGGAAACATTGTGAATTTAAAGTTGAACTATACAAGGAAACATTTTAAAAGTAGAAGTCACTGTGAAATTAACATTGGACCCATTAATAACCTGAAAATGAATAGGGGTCATCCACTGGTAATGACAAATCAACTTTGAAAAATGTATGCAAACTGGTTCTTGACGAATGACTTAGACATCGTTTCAATATAAAAGATCCCAGTGACCTTGACTTTGACCTACTGAACCTTTAAATCAATAGTGGTCATCCACTGGTCATGACAGACCTCCACATCAAGTTTCAAGCATTCTAAAGTTATTGTCCTAAAACTGTTTTACTATTCCTGATCACTGTGACCTTGACCTTTGACCTACTGATTTCAAAATTGTTAGAGGTCAGTTGCTGGTCATGACCAATCACCAAATCAAGTTTCAAGATGCTTGGCCTACATGTTCTCAAGTTATTGTCCGGAAACGATTCTACAATTCCAGGTTACTGTGACCTTGACATTAGATCTACTGACCTCTAAATCAGTAGTGGTCATTTACTGGCAATTACCAACCTCCACATCAAGATTCAAGATGCTAGGCTTATACGTTCTTTAATTATCTCCCTGAAACCATTTTACTATACTGGGTCACTGAGACCATGGCCTTTGACCTACTGACCTCAAAATTAATAGGAATAAAACATTTGATGATACTAACACACATATATCTTTGCATATGTGGGTATAAATATGTAAATAAAATGTACACAGAACTCTTTCTATACTTTAAGTCGCTAACTATACTTTCAGTTTCAGCCGACGCAAGAGGCCAACTTGAATAAAGGATATTCGCATGTAACAAACAATATAGATTCTACAGTCTGCTGAACAGGGGAGTAGGTTTATTATCTGTAAAGAAGGTACAGTAAACTCCACTTTTAATGATATTCAGCAGGGGGGTAGGTGTATAGTGAGTGCAAACTTGGTTAAAAAAACACATCACCCGCCATTTTCTAAAGTTTGCTCTCAATTTTCTCACTTAAACCAAGTTTGCACTGAATATCATTAAAAGCGGAGTTTAGGCCAGTGTTTTTTTATTTGTAGTTACTCGAACCTGCCGCCCCTATTTTTTCGTATTTTCAAAAAAATAAAATAAAAAAAATTATTTTTTTTTCAAAATTTTAAAATCGCGAAATTAGAGGTCCGTTAATACAAGTGATAACGTCAAGAAGCTGCATTTGTCTAGAGAATTTTTTCAGACCGATTTGGTACCGAAAGTCGGCCCCATTCCCCTCCTAACATGATGTATATTTCCTCCATTTTTGACAAAAAATCCCCTCAAAATAAAATAAAATTAATCAAATGCTTGCCAAAATTGTTATAAAATGTAAGTTTCCATCAATAAAAACGTTTCATAATCACTTCTTGCAATTATTTGATACCTTACAATTGAAATAGTCAGCCGAAAATCGCCGATTTTTCGTTTGTCATCTATTTTCGCGACTCGTTTTTTTGTTAATTTTACCAAAGAAAACAGTGTTCAAAAAAAAGATAACAATAGATTTTTTTCATTTGTTTCAACACAAATGCCTGTTGTTAACAGTTTTGTTACTGACACCAGTATTTTTATCTGAAAATTTAGTTATTTTTTCAGTGCAATTTTGGGCCAAACTTTGGCCCCATTCCCCTCCTTAAAATAACATATTTTATCCCCAATTTTTTTTACAAAATATTCCCCTCAGAATAGTGACAAAATTTTTTGACTTACCTAAAATGCTGATAAATGTTTTTGATTAATTCAATCAAATGTTGGCCAAATGTTTTATAAAAATGCAACTTCCCATCAATAAAAAAGTTTCAGAATCATTTATTGCAATCACATGATACCTTTTCATAGAAAATGGTGAACACAAGACTCAAAAAAGACAATGTATACAATGTTTTCAATTGAAAATAGCAGTATTCATTTTATTCATGTGTGTTTGAACACCAGTGTCTGATGCTTTGTTACTGACATCAGTACTTTTTATCTGAAAATATTATGTTAAATTTCTGTTTCTTCTCTACATAATCAGGGTCCGTACGGACCCTGATATAAATGGGAAAAGAATAATGTAATAAAAGTCAACAAATTTTCAAGGGCATTTTGCTCGGGGAGGGGGGGTGATCTTATGTCGGATTTTAGAAGAGAAAGCACGTCCACGATGAAACAAAGTTTGTCATGTAAAAATTTTAAAAAGTCTATTTTTTTCTTTTTTTTCCCTCCTCCGTACGGAGCATTTTAATTTCAAACTTCGAGAAACAAGAAATAAAAAAATTCTGGCCTTACTGTACCTTCTTTACAGATAATGCTTTAAATAAAGGGTCAGTACAAGACTGTTTCTAGAATTCATTATATTTCCCACTCTTGTGTCTTGTATAACCCATAATTCTAAGTTTTACTTTAACAAAAAATTAGGGCATGTCAATGCAGAACAAGACGGTGCAGTTACTTTTTTTCCTGTTTCCTTATTTCAGATAAAAAATGTCTTTATACTTTATGACCCATTCATTGTTCAAAATAGCTCAGTCTTTATTCACGGTGTGGAATTACGCGATCAAAATAATCTCTTAACAAAAGTCAACCTGTGAAAATGTTTAAAAAATAATGAAAGTTGTTTAGCTTTAAATATGAAATGTAGCCTATCATATGGCAACATTAATGTATTCTAGAACTACATAGGTCACAATTATAGTCTCCTTCCGATTATGATAAACACTTCAGGACACTGAACTAATTTATTGCTGAAGTGTTCAGCACAATCAGAAGGTGATTGTTATTGAGACCGGAGTAGTTCTAGAATACGTTATTGCTATCATAAGATAGGCTACTTTTTATATTCACAGCTGAACACCTTTCATTATTTAATAACATTTTTCATATATTTACTTTTGTTTAGAGATTATCTTGATCATGTGATTCCCCACCGTGTTATTGAGAACATGAAATCACCAAGACAAGCAATCTGACATAAATTTCACAAATTTGATGTTGACTGAAGTACAGTAAACTTTGTTTACCATTAAATTTGCACTTTTGAATCAACTCAGTTCAGTTCTTAAGGAGTAATGGCCTGAACAAGAAAACCCGATAAAGGGAGATAATTCAAAAATAGAACAAGATAGAGTCAAGGTCCTTGTACACTGTACTTCCTCTGAATGTCTTTTGTCTGTGTATACAGTTTAAATAAATTCCCTTGAATACTTTCATAGTTATGATCTAGACAAAAATGTGATGGATGGACAGACAGATGGTGCAATTTTAATATGCCCACCTTTATGCCTTCCCTATATAAATCTATGTATAATGAAGAGAGCCCAGGGGTGGCCAGGATTTGAATAATCTTGGTAGAAGTCCACAACACAATGCTACATTGTAAAACCTAAGCTCTAGGCCTTGTTGTTTCAGAGAAGAAGATTTTTTATAGTTTTTCCTATATAAGCTTATGTAGCAAGATATTAAGTTAAGAGTCATCTAACTAGTAATTGTTTGATATCCCTGAATACTACAACAAACATGTACTTGGTAAATAATAGATATGCATGACCAGTGCCAGTTGCACATGAAATTTTAACTAGCAATTTGTACATACAAACATTAAAACTTTTTCACAGTCAATCTTTCAGATAAGTGTCATGATAGACCATAAGTATTTCAACATTCAAAGTAACATCTCAAATGATTAAGTCAATCAGTGAACAAGTACACAAAATTTAACTGAGTTACAAAGTCAAAAAGGCCATAATTCAAATAAAATCTGTGACAGAGTTACCTGCTCTTGCCTAAATTTGTGGATAATGATGGTAAACAAGTATTCCAACTTTTAAAGTAATATCTCAAACATTTCAGTCAAAAAGGGCCTTAATCTTATAAAAAACTCCTTGACAAAGTTACCTTCTCTTGTCCACAAAATGGGGTGTGTCCGGAGGGAGGGGGTGGGGAAAGGGGGAAATGATGTTAACGAGTATTTCAAATATCACAGCAATATCTCAAAGCGTTATGTCAAGTTTACCCATATTCAATGTATTTCCAAAGTCAAATCAAAGCAGTCAAACTGCTGACAACAAGTGGCTCACAGATGATCTCTGACTCTGTCCAAAATCGTCCCTTTGAGCTACAAAGCAGCTTCCCTGTACTCATTATATTAACTACAAGCCTCCACACCCAAAGTTGAACAGTTTTATAGCATATATGGGAGTCTTAAAGACACAAAACATTTCAAATCTCTGAATTATTTTGTCTTTTTTTTTTTTTTAACGATGGAGCATCGCATTTCTCTGAAAATGGAACACAATTTGTAAAAATATGATCAACGTGCAAAGATAATGGTAAAGAATGAGATGTTTTTTTAAATTTCTGCCAAATATAACAAAACCCAGTTCAAAATGCCTTTTTTCTCAAATATCACAGGGTCCATATGTAATGCATGGACACTGAATGTTAGAAACTGGGGTTAAAGTTTTTACCATTCCCTGTCTTGTCGGTCACGTGGTACCATTAAAAGGTGTCTTTCTGACTAAAACCTTGACAGAGTTATGTACTCTTGTCTGTAGATGGAGGTAATGATGGTAAGTATGGTAAGTTTGAAAGCAATACCTGTAAAGATTTTGTAAAGATTTTGAAGTACAGTGGGGTGGTAAGAAAAACTTATCCAAGTTCAATGCACTTTTTAAGTCAAAAAAGGGCCAAATTCTGACAAAAACCTTGACAGAGTTATGTTCTCTTATCTGTGGATAGAGGTGATAATGGTGAAATATGTATGGTAAGTTTCAAAGCAATATCCGTAATGGTTTTGAAATACAGTGAGGTGGGTAAAAAAAACTTAACCAAGTTTTATACACTTTCTAAGAAAAAAAGAGCCAAATATTCTGACAAAAACCTTGACAGAGTTATGTACTTTTGTCAGTGGGTGGAGTTTATAAAATGGTTAATAAGTATTGTAAGTTTCAAAGCAAAACCTCTAAAGGTTTTGAAATAAAGTGGGGTGCATGAAATATTTGACCAAAGTGGACCAAAGTGTGATGCCAATGCCGAAACCAACATCGAGGCGAACAGGATAGCTCCCCTTTTCTTCAAAAAAGGAGCTAAAAATGGCTTCATCTTTGTATGCCCCTGCATAAATTCCCTTCTGTACTGCAGTACTTACTTTTGTTCATAGACAATGCAAACACATTATTCAAACACTAGGCAAGGTATAGCTATGGTTCTTCTACACTGCACTTTCTCTCAGTGCAGTAATTCACTGTGTAAAATATTACAAAAATACCTATAACTTTTAACAAATTTTCAAACAGTTGGTCATAACAATAATTTCAAAAGTGGGTAATTAAAAATAAGGTGTGTTACAAACTTCGTGTTCTTACTATTCATAACCTCTGCATTCTGTTACATTCAAATAAAGTCCCTTCCGAACTTTAAAGAGTTATGTCCCAAACAACACCAGTCACGAAAAAGATAAAGGGAGATAACTAAACAATTATAAGAAAAGTAATAGCTATATGTATGGCACACCACGTCATTCGAGTTAAACCAGTGTCCGTATATTAAATACGGACCCTGGTTTAAACACAAGACCTTGTGTCTGCAGTCATTATTTAGAAGACGTATGGGAAACTAAATGGAGGCTAGAATACGAGTGAGCGTTTTACCAATTTGAGGCATATCGAGTCACAAAATATACAATTCAGACTGAAAAAATAATTATTTAGCTACTAATCATATATACACACAGTTAACTGCTCTGGTCATTCTACGCCGGTTACCCTAAATACACGTAATTCCTTATTTAGACAATAATAGCTATAAACATTCCCCGTATTGAACCTCAATACTTTCAATATGGCGGAATACTGCCAGCCTCCGTACCGAATCATATCCTGCTCACGATCTTCTTCTTCACGCTGACGCTTTAAAACATCTTCTATAATTTTCCTTTCCTCCTCCTTCAGATGGGAAAGGTCGGGCATTGGGGGTAATGACGGTCTCCTAGTAGCAGACATCTTTCCGTGCGGTGAAATTTATTCCGCGCCCCCGCTAGAAAAATAGCCGAAGTCCTGTCACAGCTACTTCGTTCTCATAGCTCGTCTACATTCCCATTATCCATTTTTGCTTGAACAAGGTTCCATAAAATCCACCGTACTTTACTTAAACTACCTTCCAAGTTACACAAATCCACTTCTACACGATGTTTCTGCCATGATTCAGGAAAAAATGCAATACGACATCGCTGTATTACTTGACACATTCAGATTCATTCAAAGTTCGATTATAGGGGGCCGTTCCAGATGTTCTGTTAATATCGATATATAGCCGGTTGTTATAGTATTATTGTCAGATGTACTCCTAGCGTACTTGCAAATAGAATTACAATAAGGTTGTGAAAGCAAGCAGTGCTAACCTAATATATTAGGACCGAATGTTAAGTTGTTAACCAAATTCAATACAAAGATTTACGCCACAATAATTCATCCACAATTCACATTTATTAATCAATCAATGATTGATACATGACTAATACTGAACAATGTGTTACATTGAAGAGAAAAACTCGTACAAAATCCTATGAAAATGCACGGGGCTTGCTGTGCAATTCCTGTCTGTCGATTTTACACCCCTTTAAGATGGAATTAGGCGGTAAAGTAAACACCAAACTTTAAAATTCCGTAAAAGGAATTGTTGCTTTTTTATCACATAGACGTGTTGTTGTTACGATAAATGCGCTTTTAATGCATCTAGCGTCGCCTGGTAGTGGTAGGGAAGTTCCTTTCTTTTCACAGTTTATATTAAGGACAAAGGTCATAGATAAATTGATAATACACACCTTTTAATTATATTTAATCAAATGCAAAGAAGTTCTATGTTTCTGATTAAATCATACCTTTAATACATTTAATCAGCTCAAGTGAAAATTTAAGATTGAACATTTAAACATATCTAGCTGACAGGCTCTTAAGACAATTCAAATTCACTTATACATGCACAAAGATAGGTAAAATGTAATATAGGTCCCTGGTAATGCTTAATGTAACTCTTTCGTCACACTGAGTACATAACATGAATTAAAAAATGGCTTTAAAACAACGATTTAATTAACAAAATTAACTGTGCTATGCGTTTCATACAATTCATCAGGCACATTGAATGAATGTGCTTAAATCGTTATTTTAAAGCCATATCAAGTCATTTTGATTGAATTCATTATGAATATTGTCTTTTCCGGCACTTTAAGGGTTTTAAACCTTAAGACTCTATATATATATATCAAAAGCTAATTCACTGTTATGTGTACATTGACCTGGGTCTATTTTACCGGTTTGTGCAATTATATGTAGTCTAGAGAGATTCTATCTCTACCAAAGATGTTTCAAATCCTCTCTGTAGACTCGGACTTTATAACATGCTTCACCATATCATCGTAACAACAACAACAACAACTAGCAACAACAATAACAGTGATATTAAAACTATTAAGCCTAATAATGATTAGTAAGAATCGTAATAACGACAATAGCAGCAGTGCGCATTTTTTCAAAATTATACCTAGATCTACCCGCTAACAATATAACACATTGAATTTCAACTGGTGCTAAAGTAGCTGTCTCACTTCAATAAGTTGTTAACGACCCTCTTGCTGGAAACTTATGTATGCCGAGAATATTAAATATTTATAACTATTTCTTCAATCGATTGGTTAATCACAGTGACGTCACTGCGACCTGTCTCCGTAGCCAGTCAGTGTAATATCGGATTATTGATCCGCTTTAAAAGAGAGACAAACCATTTATACAGACAAGATCATCACTCCTGCTATTTGTTTCGCCTGTCACAGAAGTTCAGAACACAATGATATGCAGTTGTTGCCTTTTAGTCTAAGCTATTTAGTTAAGAAAATCGTATTTAGTTTATTCTACATTTGCATATTTATTTTAGCTCTTTTGTGAAGAAAGCGTGTAGCTTATCGAGTCACTCTCGAGTCCTGCAAAATAAAACGAGTACTGGTGTCATGTGAGGAAGTACGGTCGTGACCTAAGTGGGGCTCGAACCCGCAACCTCCAAGACGAAGAACAGACACCTTAACCTCTACAGTACACCAGCGTTTCCCTTATTGTATTTACGTGTTAATTGCCTTGTGTGTTTCGTATCTTCGTATTTTCCTTTTTATCTACTACGGTTATATTATGTAAAATATGGGGGAAAACACAACACACAATAGACCTGCACACAAAGGGACAGCACACAAAAGGCAGCTTATTAAAGGCCTGTAATCATTATGGACACAAAAAAAGATGTCGTAATGGCGAAATAGGCCGTCATTATTATAAAAAGCTAAGTCAAACAGAAAGCAAGTTTAATAATTAAAGCGCAATATTTATTCAATTTAGACAAACTTTTTGAGCGATTTTGCCTCGTGAAGAGTAACTGGCATCGGGTAAGCAATAACAGTAAAACGCAACAAAGCACAGAACAGACACAACATTGTAATTGTCGATGCTGTTTAGATAAAAGTAAGGAGATTTCGTAGGGTTTGCGTGTCTTCATCAAGGGGGAAGCCGTATAAATGCTCTTTCCTACATATTAAAGGCGTTATGTATTTATACTGTTGGATATTATTTTGTCAACGTGGATTTGGTTAACTTTTTGAAATTTACGCGATATAAAAGTTATTTCTTTTACAAAAACAATTTCTTCGACACACAATATAAGATAATACAATGTATAATAAACCATTGTATGAAGAAAAGGTTGTGGTATTTTAAAGTTTTTTTTAAAGTTCCGTTGTTTTATTCTTCGTCCAATCAAATCACTGAACTCTTGACAGTCATGCTTTATTTAGCAATAACTCCCGGTTAGATTTATAATGCAGTTGCACGGAGCAATAGAGTAAGTATCATTTGGTGTATTTGAGGATCGAGTGATTGTTACAAGTGCTATTTTAAACGGTTACTCGCCGTAATTGCTTGTTAGCTCAATGATATTCCAATACTTGAAAATACATTGGCGTGTAGGTATTTCATTGCTCTCAAAGTCTTACGGCAGGTTACCTGTTCATAGAGACACATAAATTTATTAAAAAACAAAGACAATTCTACACAACCTGTTCCCAAGCTAAAAATAGCTGCTCCGAATTCGAGATGCCATATTTTAAAGCCGTAGGATCATCACTGTGAGAACATCGATGTCAACATGAGGAACAAAGAGATGTTCAGTGTTATAAACTTATGTACTTATTTAAGAAAATCTTAACATGCTTAAACAGTTAAGATAATAAAATTGACTGTTTTTTTTCTTAGGTTTTTTTAGAAGTCCCAGCCGAACGTGAGATTTCCCCCTGGGTGAACTTGCCAGGACTCCTGACAGGCCCAGGTTGAAGGGATATAGATACAGGGGAATCCGGGTACCAGACCCTACCTCTTTTACGAAAAGACGCCCAATTGGTTCTTTACTAGTCTATATTATCTATAGTTAATATGTTCTATTGCGCAATTAGGGTGGTGCGGTGGTATAGTGGTTAACGCTGTAGACTGCCAATCCGGTGGTCCCCGGTTCGAAACCCGTCCGGGGCACTGAACATTTCAGAAACGCTTTTCAGTGTTTCCCACCCATCTAGAGAAGAAATGGTTAGAAACCCAGAACGAGTCTCACGTGTATCTGTGCTTTACACCGGGCATGTAAAGAAGAACCAAGGGGTCTATTTGTGAAAGAGCTAGGGTCTGGTACTCTTGTATCTGTATCTGTATATGTCTCTCTAAAGGTCGTATTGAAAAAAAGGATGTCGGACCATAAGCACATATAACACACATTCTACTGCGTTTCTAAGAATAAGTGTGTAGTGCCGTCTACGTTTTGTACTTGAACAGTTGTCAAATGCAAGCATTCACAGTAATGATCGGAACCAGTGAAAGTGGACCTCAGTGATTTATAATGGTAACTGCGTTTGTTTCATATTCAAGAGGCCAGAGGGCTCGATCCACACAAGGCGTGACCTTAGACAAGACAACTTATTCAAAACGTTGATCGTTCAAGTGAACTGGATAAATATTAAAGTGTTTGGCCCTTTCTCTTATTAGAGATTAGTGCCATCGTGGTTAGTGCTATGTTAATTGAAAGTGCTTTCTACAGAGCCGAACTAAATATAATTACTCTACTAATATAGTTACATGTAGGTCATCGTCGGAACCCACGGTCTATTGCGGAATACATTCATAAATGATGTGAATAACCTGGGTACCGAGGATGCATGTATAGGTGAGCATTTAGCAAGACATGTGTAGGCCATTTGGGAACAATGTACATGTACTAGTAAATGTTTTTTATTTCGTATTGAAGAAAATTAGTGTAGAGGCAACTTTCGTGTAAACTTATACAATTCACGAAACACTCCATTGTATACTTTGAAAAAAGGTGTGATACGTATGCTAAACGTTTAACTACAATAGAAAAACTATGAAAATGACCTCTTCAAAACCCTGGTACGATTCAAGAATTCAATTTGACAATTTCATTAAATGATTTTAAATAATAATCATATTCTAACTTCAATCTGTTGATTTACCGACTCATTGTTTAAAAAAGAGATATACATTTGTATATATATATAGCTCTTTATACAATTAAAAAAATTCGCAGTTTATATCGTACCTGTTTAAGTAACCTGATTGCAAGTCCCCATTTTGGAAACTTATCTGGTTACAATTTGATTTTGTTTCCCGTTTTCGTTTGAAATCATGAATCCAAGTGCGATGTGTGTTTAAGCTCGCACGGTCGCACATGTTTCCACAAAACTGCCCCAAAGTATCTTGATTTCTAAGAGTGATCCCCCCTGCTTCATGGGAGGTAAATCTTAACATTTAAAAATAAGTCAGTAAAATTGATGTCCCGTGAAACAAGGGTAGCAAATCTTGACATTTTAAAACGAGCTAGTAAGAGTGATGTTCCCTATTTCAAATGAGGTAAATCTTTGTCTTTTAAATAAGTCAGTAAGAGTGATGTTCCCTGAAAAAACGGACGAAACTCTTTCTGGCTTATTTTAAGATACCAAGATTTACCTCCCCTGAAATAGGGGACATCGCTCTAACAAATTATCTAATGATGTCAAGATTTATCTCCCCTTAAACAGGGGACATCACTCTTACTGTCTTGTTTTTAGACCTCATGAGTTAACTCCCCTGACACAGTGGAGATCATTCTTACTGACCTACTTTAAAATGTCAAACGTTACTTCCCTTGAAACCAGGGACATAACTTTTATTGACCGTTTTAAAAAGATTGACCTCCCCTGACCTAAGGGAGATCGCTCTTACTGACTTATTTAAATATGTCAATAATAACCTATTTTGATGGTCAGAAGTTTCATTTAATTTGCCACAATATATTTTCATGGTCCGAAGTGTCAATTGATATGGTCCGAAGAGCCGAAGTGTGATAAATTGTGGTCCAAAGTGATGGTCCGAAATGTCGATGGTCCGAAGTAGGTTGACACCAACACGAACCTAAACACTTTAACAATAAAATGTTAAACCCAGACCTGGGCTACACCCCTTTTAGAAGAGATAGGCAGAAACAGACTTGGGTGGCATTTTTATTGCAGTTAAAAACTGCCTTATTGCACAAGAAGCAACCCATGTGAAAACTTTTGGGTTAAAATAGAACTCCAAGGTTCCAAACTATAACTTATAGGCTGTTACTATAAACCAAAAGAATATGACCCCATAGCCTGGCAGAGTTCAACAAATCCCTCTTCATGGCTACAAATTCAAATGCAACAATATGGGTTGGTGTAGACTTTAATGTGCCAAAAGTCGATTGCTCCAGTATTGCCCCAACCCCAAATTGCAAACTTCAGCCTTACTATATGGAAGTTATAAGCAGTCATACATACACGATGCATCCTGCACAACACTATCTTAAAACAGTTTCCTCAGCTAAATACCTGGGCATAACCATAATTAACAAATGACTTTTCATGGAACAAACACAAAATATGCCTATCAAACACTGGGTTTTCTAAGTCGGAACATCAAAGTTCACTTAGAAAGGTTAAAGTCAACTGCACACTTGTGAGACACTTATACGGCCCCAGCTTGAATACCGCTCCTCTGTCTGGTCCCCTTATACAGGAACCCTCACTAACTAACTTGAGTCTGTACAGCGCAGGGCAGCCACGCTAGACCAAGCAAGACTATGGCCGGATGTCCAGCGTCACTGATATGTTGACCTTTTGCGCATTGACCAACGCCTAGTTGTGTTTCACAACATCCTGAATAACAAAGTTGCCATTCCATGTCCAGACTATCTTATCACGAATACAAGATCTTCAAGAACATCAAATCCACGAGCATTCCAGCAGATTTAAACGGAAACAGATTATTTCAAACACTCCCTTTTCCCTAGAACAATTTTCCACTGGAATGCCTTTACCCCATTGTCATGATGTCTAGTCCATAGTTCAGTCTGGCAGTTAAGTCAGATTGAACATATGTCTCCCTTAATTAACCTTCTTTGTTTTTAACTTGTTTTAATCAACTTAACTTCATTCTATATTATTTTTATCTCATCTCTTTTTAACATTTTGTCAGTTGGCGCGTGTCAAGTATAGGTCCCCAGCAGGGGTTCGACTAAATGGAAGACGCTGATTGTCAGGGAGGAATGTCAGAATCCATGTATAATGTTATGGACAGTAGTAATATATCCTGGTACTGCTTAAAATGTGGTTTACCAAACTTCTCAAGCCTTATTTTTAACAGCACAACATATTTTCTAACCAACAATTCATTTTCAGTTCTCAGTAATTGTGATAGTCCTGGAAAACCATCTTCATCATTCTCACCAAAACCAAATCAGCATAAACAAAGATTCAAACAAACAAAAAAAGTAAATCACCCACTAAAGGTAGTCTGCTCAAACGCCCAATCAATTCAAAATAAGAAGCCAGAACTAGATGCACTTGTAGACTCAGTATGCCCGGATATCATAATAAAAACAGAAACTTGGCTCGATCCATCCATTTCATCTTCAGAATTCTTTAATCCCAACCATTTCTCAGTTTATAGAAACGACAGACCACCAAATAAAAAAGGTCAACGCCACGGAGGCGTCTTGATTGCAATAAAAAATGACTAACATAGAGTTACAAACTGACTGTGATATAGTCTGGGTAGAAGTAACACTCCTTTGCAGCAGAAAACTTTTTGTTGAATCTTTCTATAGACCCCAGCTTTATGATGAAACATCACTGCAGTATCTAAATGACTCATATAATAAAATCAATCCAAATTCAAAATCAGTTATACTAGTCGGAGGGGATTTTAATCTAGGTAACATTGACTGGAAGTCATCTAGCACCATCACTGGTAGACCAAACAATTCATCCCATAGGTGAAGCTCATCATGATATCCTTTTATCATCATGTAATATCTGCCTCCGTAGATGCAAACCTAAGCCTATACCAATCTTAAAATATTCAAAAGCAATCTTGGATGGTATCAAAGAAGATCTTATCAAAACACAAAACGAACTGTTACAAGAACAGAACCATAAAAATATGGATGACCTCTTGAACAAGTTTAAAATAAATCTAAAAAAACTCAATAACTAAAAATATTCCAACTAGGCTCAGTAAACAAAGAAATAGCCTACCATGGATCTCAAATGAACTAAGAAAGAAACTGATTAATTTCAAAAGAAAACTCATAAAACGTAACAAAAAGCACCAGAAACTGATCATCTTAGAAAATTAAAATCTGAAATTCAAAATGAACAACGCAAAGCTTATTGGGCTTATATCGAAAAC
>JAUMHA010206378.1:0-15994 GCA_032359765.1 Saxidomus gigantea | reverse complement strand
TAGCCAACGTTAAGTTTTCGTGACAAAATCGAAGTACAAAAAGGGGCATAACTCTGTCAAATATGACCGAAAGGGCGACACAAAAACCAATCAAGAATTTAAATGCATTTTGAAACCCTTATCTGATATTTTAACAAAGCTGTTTGAAAATTTGGATTTGGTACAGAAATACTGGACTAGGGAAACAGTAGAGGAATGCATTACAGCTGTTGTGCCATGTAATATTAAAATCCTTCTATTCATGACAGAGTATAGAGGATTTCATGACCTTTAAACTTTAAGTGTGGCCTTGATCTTTGAGGTAGGGTTGTGGGTCTTCCACATGACATATGATCTTGATGTGCTGACATTTGTGCCAAAGTTATATTAAAATTCTTCAATGAATGACAGAGTAAAAGTCCAGACAAGAATAAGTGCACATGTACAGGATTCCATTACATTTAAACCCTAAGTTAGACCTTGGTCTTTGAGGTAGGGACATGGGTCTTGCACGCAACATGTCATCTTCATGTACTGAACATATATGCCATTTTATATGACAAAGATAAAGCCCAGACACACAAAAATCGAAGGACGGATAGATGGACAGTGTGATTTCAATATGCCCACCACCTTTGGGGGCATTAAAACCTCTTCTATCATATACATGTGTACAGGTGTTTGTGAAAATTTGAGCAGATGATATTAACACATCATTACTGTTACAAACCACAATGGAATGTAGGCTTTAAAACTGGATTTTGCTAAAATAAATTAAACTAGCTTTTGTGCTAATAACAAAATGACAATTTAGAAGACCTATTATTCACAAAATTCTTACTTGGTACGCATTCTACTTTCCTGCCAAGTTACATAGATACAATACTGATACAGTCATTATATTTCTAATATCCTTAATGGCACCAATAACCCAAATTATCTAGGAAACAAGCTTTATCCATATTGCTATAATTGGTCCAAAAGTATTGAATTTTCTTCATGGTTTGTAAATAGATACAACAATTGTGTAACAAATGATGTATATTAACTGTATCTGGGTTAGAAAGCTGTAGGAGACTTACTGTTTAAGGATGTTGTTGAGCTGGCCTCTAACCAGATTCACATTCTGATCTATGGGACCTTGGTACGTCTCATATACCTTCGGTAATGTGAAAATACATACTACAGCTGTAACAGAAAACACATGATTAAATTTACTAAATAATCAACCATACAGAGGATTTGTAATGATCTGCCTTTCATTTGCTAGAGTGAAGGTATGTACATCCAGAGTTTAGTTTAAAACCTTCTCCCATACCATCAGGCCAGGGCAGCAATTTGGTGTTTGGGGAAAGAGGCCTAGGTCCATGACATTCAATAGCCGGAGAAGTTTGTATTTCACTAAAACAACTATGTCTGGCATTTGTTACCACTGTTTTCTGCATGACTTTTCAAGAAATTTGTCTTGAATTAAAATCAACAGAACAACAAAGAAAACCTTTAAAAATATTCTGTAATGAAAAACTTTGTCCTTTATTTTACCTAGATACACAATGCATAATGAGGGTAAAAGTGTCTATTGTTGTAAGTGTGGACTCTACAAAATTCATTCCTAGTTAAACAGTTGAAAACATATAGAAAACATTTACCATATTTTACATTCGACTTTGCTTAAAACATTTTTATTTATAAAGACACTGTGCTGTGATATATACTTTACTGTGATATATATCCACATTTTCATATTCCACACCTCTCAATCGATGGAATAATACATGGTGCTTAATATTAGAATAATATCCCTCCACTTTTGGCAGCAGATAATAATTTGCAGCAGACAGACACAGACATGTACAAAATAGAAACAAATTTATTGAGTTTTCTATATTGAAAGCATTGTAAGGCACCAACTGCAGCATTTGCAAACTCCAAACTGATGTGAAAACTTACCAAGAATAACTAGTGTCATGCCATTGAACCAGCTGCCAACATAGGTCAACAACCACAACAATAAACCAAACTGAAACACAAATTTAGAAATATTGATGGTAAACCAAAATGCTGAGTATGCAAAATGTCTAAACAGCAGACATAAAGTGAGATAACCAGACAGCTGTAAAATACTGCACAATTTAATAGTGCTGTATGAAAGATTAGTATGTATCAGACACTTTCAATTCAATAACTGGCCTCTAGATAGTTTAGCTTGATAGAAATAAAGTAATTCTTCCTACTTGAAATACAACTTGGTGC
Source organism: Saxidomus gigantea (assembly GCA_032359765.1). Classification (NCBI taxonomy): domain Eukaryota; kingdom Metazoa; phylum Mollusca; class Bivalvia; order Venerida; family Veneridae; genus Saxidomus; species Saxidomus gigantea. Next base: position 13,762 of record JAUMHA010206378.1, on the reverse strand, counting down.
ATGTTCATTAAAGTGTTGGCAAACAGACGCAAAACTAGTGTATTTGATAAATGAACTTCAAGTAAACATGTGTTAACAGTCTGTACCTCCATATAACAGTCAACTACCCCAGTAGTTTATGTCCAAGAGAAGAAAGTAATTTAATTCACCTGTATTAAACGGGCAACTTTTTTAGCAAGTAATTATTGAAGCTAGCACTCGTGGGGTAATGAAGGAATTAGAGAAATGTTGTTATAACATTATCTTATGTTCACATCATTATCAGTGATCAACTGTTCTTTATTTCCGTATCCCCCAATGTACTGTAATAACTGTGTATCTACAAGGAGAGAGTCAAACCAACCTTGAGAGAGTCTACATAGTCTTCAATGAGGAACAGTCTACGCAGTTCACACGAGCAGTTGTTCACGTTTGTGGCTATTTTATCTGCGGCATTCTGCACTACATCACCTTGCAGGGCAATATCAAGGTCCAACAGCTTCCTGTAAATATAAACACATTGATTTATGCATTTAGAAATAACTGGAATGGGTATATTTAACTGACCGATCTCACACACAATTGCACTATTATCTAACAGCTGTGATAGACTCATGTTTGTATTACGATTGCGTTAGTATGAAATCATACATTGTATCAAGATGTGTTTTTCAATGTTAACATCTTTGACCAAAAAAAAACAAACCCTTACAAAAAACGGTAGAGATCATAATTATTCTCATTGCTAACTACATATCTAACTACAAAAATAACTTTAACTTGTGATTTCTGCTTAAGTATCTTTGATGTTTCATTTCCTGTAACTTGTGGGAAACAAATAGACATCAACTTCTACGGTGTTTTCAAATTCTGAGTGACATTTTCCTGCTTGCCTTTTCAGACACACATTCAGAAGATTTTACTTTAAAATCAGAAAAAAGTGTGAAAAATTAGGGGATTATTTAAAGCATGTACATTCTGGGGATTAGTTACACAAAGAACAAATTTAAAGAAAATCCATCAGAAATTCCAGCATTTTGCCCTTAATCCAGGGGACTTGACTGGTTTGCTAAGATTAGCATCATAAAAATGAGGAATCTTCTGGCAAAATCAGGAGGCTTGGCATGTATGCACAGCTTCCATATGATCTGCAGTTAGACAACCAATTGCAGCCTTGCATTAACCACACCCTAAAATTCACTCTATATCTCAGTGTTAAATGCATTAACAAGTGGGTCATGATGGCCTTATATCGCTCACTTGAGTGAACAGGGAACATCTGCAATACATGGTAAGACATGCAGAGTACTGGAGCAGAGCTCTGGGCGACCTTTTGTAGAGGACCATCCAAGCAACATTTTTGAAATTGGTCAAGTGGTTAAGGAGAAAAGATGTTGTTAAAAGATTTTTCTATTTTTTACTCTGGGGCTATTTTGTGTGACAGTATGAGCAAGTGGACAAGAAACCATTTTCCGAGGACAAACCAGCAAACGCTCATTCTGTAGTCAGTTTTATTTTCTGCCTATAAAACATCTAACAAAATCTGCTTGCTGGCAACTTACATGTAAATAAAGTGATTTCCATTGTAGCCTTGAAACTGCCGATTTATTCTGCTTCAAAATGCAAATTATGCATAATATAATTAGATCTAAAACTTCAATAGACCTATTTGTTCTATGTTGCTTTTAATCAAAGTAGAATTTTACTGCATAAGACTCTTTAAGCTTATTGCATTAAAATAGCTAAAGGATAAAGATTTTACTTGAATGGATGTCCATCACTAGTTTTCTGCACTGCCTGCATGACATTCTTGTACACCCTAAAACTGAGAGTGACAGTAAGGACTGCAAGGGACAGGTATGCCAGCACACTCAGAATGGTGAAGAATGTCAGGGACAGGAGGATGAACATCATACTGCCAAACACGACGCCTGTCTTCTTCAAATCTCTCCAGTAGATCAGATCCAACACTGAAATATATACATAACCTTGGTTAATTATCTGTGTTTTGTTCATTATAAACCTTCAGAAGTCTGATTCAAGGTTTGCTAGGGTTGAAATGTCTATGGTAATGAAAATATTTACAGCTTCATATCATGTGCTGAAATACCTGGCTAGGCCATATGGAATGTACAAGTGGTATCAAACAATGGTCATAGAGTTTTCACACAAGTGTCAAGCTCACTGCTCGATCTTAAATATTGTTAATAAATATTACATTTGTACATGCATTTATATGTGAATAAATAATGTTTAAACTATGTCTCGTTGGAGCCTAATGATAGGTTGTCTATAGGTTCCTTAAATGCACTTAATAGCTTGTGAAAGATGCTTTGAGTCACATTGTATTGCTAAGATTAGTAACACCTTATAGATTATTGATCTTGTCACTTAGGCAGTATGGCTGCAGTTGGCATCTCCAGCATTGCTGATTTAAATTGAGATTGCTCCCAGAAATGTGCTAGGTATCTGTGAGAATCTAAAGCTTATTCTGCAGTAATTTACCATAAAACTAACTCAATGCAGAAATAGACACATACTGTATTTTTCAATTCAAAACAATGTATAGATAAAAACTGCTATGACTGCAAGTCCCAAGTAGAAGCATACAATAAGTATCTCATGGAAATCAACACTTCACTGGAACTTCTTGAAAACTGTCAAAGACTAGACTGACATACTGATGAACAGACAATCTCTCATATCCCAAACTTACTGTTGTACAGTATATAAATACTGTACATCACTGTGAAAGGATTACCCAGACTACAGGTAATAACTGTATGTTTCTGGTAAATTTAGACATTGCAGAAGTACATATAAAAGAAGCCATCAACCAGGTACACACATCAAATGCAGCAATCATAATCTAGAACATGCATCTTCATATCAGATTGAATAATAAAAGCTACAGATCAAGGACTAAATGCAAAACAGCTGTATGTCCTTTACTTCTGTAAGTTAGGACAGTATTGCGCTTAGTCATTGTTAACTCTAAAAGATCATTAATTTTGCATTAACGTTCTTTTGAATGTTCTGTATCTAAATTCCCATCCTAACATGAATTAACAACAGTACTATGCTGAGGTTCATAACACAACGTACCTTTAACATAAATTCATATAATATATTTGGCAAAGTCTTACTTAATAATGCAGCATTAAACCTACTTTCTTCCTACACAGGTACTTTCTGTATTTTATTCTCCTTCCACTGCCATCACTTTATACTATTGATCTTGTGTTTTGCATTAAACAATCAAACAATCATCAAAATCAATCTTCTCTCTCCTGGCTGCAGCTACCTTCTGCATTTTCATTTATCAAAATACAATTACATAACTGTGAAAGGATTTCAGAAAAGTAATGTTTTTGTTAGTTTGGCTACATTTCAGTTTTGTAGCAAAAATGTCTGCAAGACAGAGCAGCTGAATGCAAAAACACTGTTTTATTGTGCAAGATTCTGCTGTGAATGATGTAAACACATGATTCTTTCTTTATCCAGCCAGTTTTAGTTTTCTGTTTTAATCAATGTCATGGGGGACTGAGAAAATGTTCTAACTGATTCAGAAATTGAAAATGATTTTTGAAGCCTAAGAATATGTTACCTTCTATTATAAAGAATATGTTACTTTCAGAGTGATGGGACCTGTCACTTTTGTAATAGGAAATCATACAAATGGCTTGTCCCATGTTTGAACTAGAATTGCAGAGACAATGTTACAAAAGTAGTACAAAATGTGACATGAGCTTGCAAGAAGCAGAGATTTGTTTCGCTTCTCAGCGTTTAAAGCCCATTCCAACCTTATTTAAGATTTTACTACAGGCTGGTATTTGACCTAACCATTGTTCCTATAAGGACAAGTACTAGAACCCGAAACTGCAAACTTTCTAACATATGTGCGCTTGTGACATGATGCAACAATATGATTTCAATTATATTACATCTTGACCTTTCACTGACAAGTTATTTTATTGCTCTCAACATCTGCCATAATAACCCACAAAGTGTGTATTGATTCACTCATAAAAAATGGAACAATATTTTTCTGACATACAATAATTTGTTCCACTGGAATTATTAACATGCTTTGTATGGAAATTGTTCTAGTTTGAATGCTTATTTGTGAATGATGTGTAACAGAACCAGGTTAATAAATGCCTGTCACCATGGCTACACTGGAAGCTGTCTGCAGCAACATTGGTGACTCACTGTGAGAAGTCAGTCATTAAATTAACATTAATTGAATGTTCAATGACAACAGTGCCGAGAGTGTGAAGGAATCTTGCAACATGTGGCATTGTTCCTCTACTTACAATCATGTTTGATGTAGTAACTACAATACTGGTTGCAGATCTCTATATTGCTGGCAACAATGCTGGACTGCATACACAGCAATCTGGAAGTAACTTAACTAGTCTACACAATTAAAATCTGATTTGGACACAGGTACTATAAATGGACATGCCAGTATCTCATCTTCAATAAACAATATGTCTTGGTTAATATTGCTCATAGAATTGCAGATTAAATACAAAATCTAACAGATACTTTGTAAAATGTTATCTAAGACTGATGCCAGTCTATCCAGACTCACTCATAAATCAGTCTGCTTTACAAAAATCTTGGGAGAAGATATCATGATAAAATATAAATACTGATAAAAAAATCATAACTACATATCTCAAAGAACTTCAGTCAGAGCCACGTATCTTTTCTATATTAATCTGCTTATCATAAACCTACAGCTGTTTAGTTTTCTTGCCATAGAAGTTAAATACAGACATTCTCAAAGGAAGATATTGTCTATGATAGGCACCAGACACCTTCTGCCATCATATATTTCTTTATGCTGTGGCTTACCATGCTTACATTGTTACAAGCAGCATCAACAGTGTATATATGCCCACACAAACCCACACAAACCTCCAGTTTCAGGTAGACAAGACTATAATAAAGGGTCAAAATCTTGTATTCAAACACGTTCAAAACCTGGTTAGAAATTTCACTGGCATTTTCTTTAAGCTTGTTAAAACTTCATAGTCATACTTAATTGTTGCCTCAGTGTTACTATATATAGCACTAAAGCCTTTAAAGCCCTTTAAGTTGTAAATGGACTGACAAGTTGAAAACTAAAAGACATAAAACATGCAATCCCTACCAGGTTATCATGCATCAAATAGTTTACCATGTACCAATAGGTACCATAAATGAAAACCTCTGGTGTTGTGGCACTAGTTTAAAGGTTATATTTAGATACACTTACACATTTGTTACAAATTGTATTCAAACTGTCAATGACAAAATTAAAACCAAACTATATGCAAATGATGACAGTTTTTAACATATAGAGAATTTCTGAACATGAGTTCATGAACAATTGATTACTGATACTCGCTGTCCTCCATAAACATTGTCATTTTTCCTCGAGTAACCCTGAATAAAATTCATAAAGGGAGATAAGTCATTAACGATTAAGAGTTATGTTTTATGCATATTCAACTTTCAACAATTCTCCTGTATTCATGTAAAGTTTGCAGGTTTGCAACATTATGGACAATACAGTACAAGCATAAAAGATAGACAGAAATAGGACTGAGAATTGATCAAACAGGCCACACGAAATTTCCAACCCTGTATGTAACTGGGCTGTTATACTGACCTGTTCTACAACAAACACAAGGACCACTTTACATAGAGATTTATGATCATTTACACAGCAATACAATCTAACTATGAAGACATATTTCCTCCTCAAGAATAAAGTTACAACTTAATATTAACAAAATAATATAAGCATCACATGCATTCACAGAGACTTTATTCACAAAATCTTATCTATGCTAACAAAATTTGGTAAGGAACAAAATAAAGACCTACAAAAGAGCTCATGCATTGTTTTTTCCTTGCTTTCTACTGCCTGCAAATACAGCATTCACTATATATACCCAAAGCAAAATTATGTCAGAACAATATATAATTAATTAACATTAAAAGTCCTCTACCATTTTTCTCTCTTTTCATGTTCAAAACTGCTGTAACGAGGTCAGCAATTTCTATCATATGCTAAAATGAATCCAGCATTATTCTGATTAATAACTCTCTGAGCTGTAATATACTGACACTTACATAGAATTTGTTAGTACTTAACGATCAATCCTTAATTAAACAGAATTAAACAGTCTGTAAAACAGTGAATGACCTACTCCTTCAGAACAATGTGACAGCAGCATTTTGCAAACTTTTGACTTTTTTTTCCTGAAAAAAGCTCAAGTCATGCAACATATCTGTTTCAAAATGCAACTATACACAATAATAGCTCCAGTGCACAGAAGAAAATTCTTCAATTGCTACCATCCTGTCTTACAGCCACAAATAAATTAACCCAAGCAACTTTTGCAAGCACATGTTTCATACAGCTCACATCCGGGTGGATATACATGCAAATATTAATTTTTTTGTAAGCATCTGAATCTTGTCAGAATCAGGTAATTACATTCAAAGGTTACATAAATCTAATTTTTACCATCTTCTTCTAGTAAATATTTAGTTGTGAATGACTGCAGATTTTAGCAAGAAAAACGTAATTGAATTATAAACAGAAAAACTGTATCTGGATAGGTCTGGTCATGTTCTATAATTGTGAATTAATGAAGAAAAAAAGGCTTCTTTGATACTGTTCTTTTACAGAGCTTTTAAAATTTGTATAAAGAAGTTAACACTGAGCATCTCTGTACAAAAAAGGTAAGTGTTAAAAGTTAAGCTAGTTTCTTGACTGATTTAGAAAAAAAAAACAGTGTTAAGCAGTCAGACTAGGGCTAAAACAAGAATGGTCGATGCACAGTGTAAGCTGCATGTTTCATGTATATTAGTTTCAATGCCTCAGTAAAGTGGATGTTAAAGAGAAGTATCAATTTGTAACTGATATGTGTGTTCTTTTGTGCAAAAGATATAAAATGACATATTTTGGGCTATGGCAGCCTCTACAAAGGAGCAAAAACTAAGTATGTCAATCTTGTTTCATAAATACCTTCTGATAACACCATCTGCATCATCTCAGTTGCCCTCTTTGAGATAAACCATCCCTGCCTTTTTTGTTCTAGCTCTTGATGATAACTCATCTCCTCAACATTTTCAAAAACTCCAGTATCATTATCATTGCTTTCAATTTGTTCAGATTCATGACTATCAATTATTTCACCCTTACCATTTTCATGAAAAACATGCAGAGATTCTTGTTCAGTAACAATCTTTTGACTTATATTTGTTTCACAGACTGGTTCAGTTATATGCTCATGTTCCTCAGTGCTTGCAGAGGATAACCTTCTTAAATGTCTCACTTCTACTTCATCTAAACCTATTTTAACATGTCCAAGCCCTGGTCTGTCTGAATCATTTTTCAAAGGAACTAAATATTCACTTCCTTCACCAACTGATACTTCATCATGTTCCCTTGTTAATGTAGATATAACATCATTCAGCCTGCCTTCATCAATGTCATGTACAATCATTGACCGAGTATCCCGTTCTGGTGATATGTCAATATCATGTACAATCATTGATTCAACTTCATTTCTTACTGGTATTTCAGCTTCAACTCTGTTCATTGCTTTTCTACGAAGAACTACAGGTTCTTCAGCTACAACTTCATTTTCTTCAAGCACTAAGCCATTACTATCACCTAGACTTTCTCCATAAACATTTTCCATTTCATAAACCTGTTCATCTTTCACACTCAATGGAGGTATTGTTTCGTTCTTGGATACGGTATTCTCTTCAGAATTGGATTGAGAGCTTGAAACATCATTAAGCCAATTTGTTTGTTCACTTATCTCTTTTCCTAGATAGTCTTTAAATGGGTCCATTTCTACAATTTGTTTTCTTTCTGGTGTTATAACTTCTTCACTAATATCAGCATGAATTTTCTGGGGCATTTCTACTTCTTTCTGTTCCTCTGGATTTACTGATTCTATGTCACCTTGATGTTTATCATGAAACAGCTTATCATCTTTGACTTCATTCTGCTTTTCAAGCTCCAACTCTGTTTTTGCTGTTTCCCTAGCCAAACTTTCATTTCTAGCTTGCTCTAAAACATCTTTTGCAAACTGTAATGCAATGTCATCCATATTAGTTATCCCAGATTCTTTTATTAAATCCATAGCTCCTTCTATTTCTCCCTTTGCTTCCAAACTGTTATACACATCTTTTAAATCTTCAACAACTTTTACTTCCAGACCTTCTTCATCTAAAGAACCAACTAGCTCACTAGGTGAGGATTCTTGAAATATTTCTGTGTCTTCAACATTCTCTTTTTCATCATCATGATCAATCAAATCATCTGAAACTTCCATCGAAACCTTTTCAACAATTGGACATTCTGGATCAAAGAATAATGTATTAGTTGGTGTTTGAAATTTCACATGAAGTAACTCGCCCTCTGGTGTTTTGCTCCTTTCTCTGGTCCCAGATGCCATTATTGATGTTAGTGGCTCACTTATTGAAATAATTTCTGGTACTTTTTCATCCATATCAGCTCCTTTTACAGAAATGTCAATATCAGAGACCACTGCATTGATAAAATCTTGAGACTGTTTTTCATCACCTTCATTTTCCTGATACATTGCTTCCATTTCTTCCATAAGACCTTTCACATCAGCTCTCAATGTGGTTAGTTCAGTATCCTGTTGGACAGTCTCAAGACATTCAGCATCATTTAAATTTCTTGAGCCACCATACTCATACCCACCAAGAACATTAGCATCTTGCTCTTCAACATCCATTGCACTTTCATCATGCTCTTTATCTTCAAATTCAAATGATTCACCATACAATGGAGACGGGCTCCATGTCCCAACTACTGCTTCATCACCTGATACATCACTGTCACTGCAAGAATTGTCATCAGACTCGGAATTTGAATTCGAATGATTGGATGAAGACTTACTGTCAAGGCTATCACAATCTTCATTATCAGACACAACTGGGGAAATATCATCTAATGAAACTTCTTCACCTTTTACAAACTTTTCAAATTCAGGATCTCTTGCATTTCTGTTCTCATTTAAACTGCCAAATAATGGGTCTGATTCAAACTCTGGCGATGTTACACCAGTATCATCATCCTTTGTTAACTTATTAATAATATCTAACATGTCTGCCTCACTTATTCCAACAGTATTATCAATTGGTAGTATATTGTCATCTGAAACATTTGATGCTGCACCATCAGGTTCATCTTCAAAGTCTACAGGATCCATCTGACTTTTTGTATTATCAACCAATTCTGGTCCAGCCTCTGATTTAGCAATTATATTTGAATCATGAGTTTCCAGACTTGTCTCTGATGCACTTGCTACCTCTGGGTCTTGTTTAACTTCCATTTCTGTGTTTGATTGTTCTGATCTAAATGTGTTTTTTGTTACAGACAGTTTTTCTGTACCATCACTCTCAGTATTTGATTGTCTCACAACTGACTCAGTTTTATTGGCAGAAATTCCAATAAATCCATTTGCTTCTTGAGGAATTTGTCTGTCTGTTATATCCGAATGTTCAGACGGTGAATCACTGCTTTCAGTGTCTGATTCATCTGCAGAACTACTATACTCATTGTCAGAAGAACTTATAACTGAACTTGAATCCGACGCACTTTCAAATTTTTCCTTCGAAACTATAATGTCTGTAAGTCCAGAAGACTCCGCAAAGTTTCCTTCAAAAATGACACAGATTTCCTCTCAAGAAAGATCAGTTTCATTTATCTGTATGAATCAGACGCAATGGTTGATATGATCTTTCACAAGAGGACTCTAACATTTATCTATACACATCAACACCAAGCTATCTAAATCACTTTTTCAAAATTCTTCACATTTTTATATCACTTTTTTTCTAAATTCTCAACATTCTGTTTAACTAGTAAAAATTGTTTCCACAACATTTTGTTTACTTTATCAAATCTTGTAAAATGGTTTCTGTAAAGCTAACTGAAACTATGTTATTTCAGTAAATAATGTTAAGATATAACAAGCCGTGTATCAGTGTTGTAATTCTACACTACAGTGACAATGTTAGGTTTACCATCTCAAGGACAGTGACGTTTAGAGTTCACATAAAATCATTCTCAAGTGGTAATAAATACTGAAACTACTAAATACATGGGGTGTTTCATAACTAAGTTATTCTCTCATTTCCCTCATCTTATGTAATAAATAAATATACCTTTGAATTATTGTGGACAGGAAATTGTGTGTTTGTATGTTCGGTTGAGACTCAAAAATATTACTGATATTAAACAAAATTGTTTTCACATAAATGTCCTGACAAACTTTGTCTAGAGTCCTTTATACAAATACCTGGTTATAATAAAAGGTAATAAAAGGTACATATTTAGAGTAAAGAAATAAAACTTCTAACAAAAGTATTAACTACCTATCCTTAACAACTATCAAGGGCATTTTAGAAGTGTTTCTTGTACCTTGCAGTAATTTTTCATAAATGATTATATCAGGTCACACAAAAAATGATTAACAGAGACCAGGAAAATATTTGATGGCATATACAGTTACATGCTTTCTAAACATATGCTAGGCCAAGACATTTATTTCTTCATTATCATTCCTGTCCACCTGTATTTTTCTATTTTGCTAAGGCTCTTTTTCATCAGCCAGACGTTTTGTTATAAAACTTTTTAGCACAAAAAATGGAAACAGCCAAACTATTATAATTCTCCTTTCAAATGCACTAACACGAATAGATGTGACCTTTCTTTAAAAAAAGAAAAAGGGTGTTCGAAGAGCAGTACTGACCCATTCTCCCAGTTTCATTACCAAAATACTAAACAGGCATTTTCGTTAGCCTAGAGTAAAATAAGTACTTAGAGACATTTTTTGCACCTATCTTAAAGTGCGCACTGAAGAAAGATACATGGCATAGATGCACATCACTGGAGCCTCTTTTCTTTTACAATCATTTGATGTGATACAACAGATGCTAATGTTTTTGTTTAGTGCCCATTACAATCTCAAATATTGTGATACCAGAGATTTTTAATGAAAAAGGTATATTCATTTAAAGTTAATTACATGTAGCAGTTAAAGACCAGCCTGACATCATTTCAGGGGACTTTGGGCAATTCAAAAAGGTAATTTATGATCTTGAAGTAGACACAACCCCCTTTGTGATTTCAATCATGCCTTGGCACCTTTATTAGGAGAAACAAGGTATATTAATGTGAACAGAATGTGGAAGAAATACATATCCTGGCCTTACATGAAGACTTTTCAAGAGTGTCACATTCCTTCACTATTATATATGACTGTACATCCTGGTATATCACTGACACTACTCTAAATTTATGACTGAAATATATAGTTCATTTCTGCAACTGTTATTTTTCACTGCACTTGACAAACTTGATGTCAATTGAATATAGTCAGTCATTTCACACTTAGCATTTTGCTGGTTCTCTGTGATGCACTAGCCTGCAAGGGGCAAAGTAGCAATCAACTTAAAGGGACAGCTGAAACATCCTGATTTCCAAGCTCCGCTGATCTAGCTTAGAGTCTTCTCTGTCTGAATTTATATGCAGGTAAGTTCCCTCCCCCTATTTACCCTCTCTTCCAATGACACTGAACTTCATCAAAATATCTCCCCCACCCCTACCCTTTAAAAGAAATGTCCTCCATTAAAAAAATGTCTGAAACGTTTAAAAACCAATTACTTGTAAAAGACTAAAATAAAACTATTCCTTCTCCTGCATGCTATTAAAAGTACAAAACATGTATATGTGACAATAAATTATCATATACATTATAAACATGAATGAAAACTGTTAGTAGTGCGAAGCAGCAGTTAGACATTATCCATCAATGCACTGATGCCGCCCATGCCGGATTCCAAAGAAGTCACAACCACTGACAATCTGCCCAGTTTCTCAGCCAATGGCATGCCATATGTATGAAATAAATAGCTCATTCTCAACAACTGAAGATGTTACCTCCGCTGACCCTCGGCTGAGATGGCAACTCAGCTGTTACACCCGGACTGGTTACACCAGTGTCTGATGGCACAGGCTCTTCCATGTCTTTTATGTCATCTAGTGGATATCACAAATTACTTACTAATTAATACTGCAACAATAATCCGAAAACATGAAACTGATTAAAATGCAATTACATGCAAATGAAAACATCTGGAACATTATGTTTGTTAAAACTAAATCTCAATCTTCACACAACTGACTGATAACGACACACAAAAACTTAATAAAAGTTTTAAAAGATAAAATCAAAAGAATGTTTATGTGTAAGTAACAATGTTAAATTCAAATCCAAGAAGACCAAAACTTTCATTCAAACAAAATGGCCTCAAGTCGCTTTTTATCATCCAGTGAGGCGGGTACTATCCATCTACATTCAACTACCTCAAAAGGGATCGACAACTAAATGACCACATTCATATAAGTTATGCTTATGAAATTACATTTACTGAGGAATTAAAATCTTAAATATTCTTTCAGGAAGAGTGAACATTAAACAACCCTTGTGTTGAGGATTAAGCTAGAAATTAGTATCGTTCTCGTAAAAGATGGTGGGAAACTCTGCCATTTTTTATCCTGATGATACTTATTCTGTCTTAAACATCTGTAAAATACAACACATCATGCTTCCCTCTCTATCCTTGCTTTTGACTGAATCAAGCCATTAAACTGCCTGTACTACTAAATATATAATGATAATGAACACATATGTAATGATAATTGACACATGTTGAACATGTGCTTCTACACAACACTAACAAACACTGCTTCAAATATTTCCCATGAACCAGACATGGAAAACTACACACAAAATCCAGGTAGGAATGTGTTTTCAGTCTTCAACAATATATTTCAAAACCTGTTACACTATATATACACTTCACTTCAATATTTTTCCAACTACGTTACACAATTTTAATATGTGTGCACTTTACTTCACTATTTCTTCAAAAAATTGTTCCACAATTTAACACATCATAAACAACCATTTCAACACCGAATTCCAAAACTGACCACATTTCAAGCCAGCCACTTAATAATGATTAATCTTAGTAAGTTATAATAATATTTATTCTGCGCAGGTATTCCACTTAATAAATAGCAGAGGTAGATATTTAGATTGTGCCAAAATTGACTGCCTATCATTCCTACACAAAATCTCAAAACTGTAAGGTGAAACTATGCACAGGGCTGGAAAACCATTCAGAAACTGATCTTCTCCATCCCTGAACATAATACAATCTGAACTACTTTTCTTTTACTTCCTACACACTCAAGTTTGAACAATAGTTTACCAGCAACATGATCAAGAACTTGTGTAAAAACATTAGATATAGATAGATAAGTTGATTTGTTTGGTGCAATAATAGGCTAACATGTTAATGCGTACAGAGGTAGAAAAGTGGGCAAATTTAGTTTGGCTTTGACCCAAGCTCGTATCTAGAGGTGATTTCCTGTAGTCTATCTTACCACATATTGAGATTCTTTCCTGTACTGTCAATATAAAACTGTATCCCACTTTTATTTATATAATCATTATAAATAAATCATACATGTATTTCTTGATAAGTGAATCATACGTTATAAACTAAAGTGTACAAATTATACATGTATTTCCATAATTCATGTAAACATCAAGGGGCCATAACTCTGTCACTGTTACTACAAAACTATACAGTACACGCAAGGTGTTTTTTCCAAATGTCACCCAGTCACCGCGACAGAAATTCATTCTAGGTGACCAGTCAC
>JAUMHA010205934.1:0-15998 GCA_032359765.1 Saxidomus gigantea | reverse complement strand
TGATTATGTAAGTAATTGTTCTAAGTTAACATCATATAGCCAATTCAAACCAAATTTTGAACATGAACTGTATTTATGTAGTATAACAATAAGAACATTTAGATGCGCATTAGCGTGGTTATGAACGTCTTCACATGAGTTAGAAATTGAATACGGTAGATATAGCAATACACCAAGGGAAATGCGTTTTTGTAAATTTTGCAAGACAGCTGTATAAACAGAGTATCATTTTACTTGAATTTGCCCTTTTTATGAAGATCTTAGGCGCCAATATTTGCCTATAAAGTACTGTACCAACCCGTCAAATAATAAGTTTAATATCCTTATGAGTACAAAGTCAGAAACATTGTTAAATAAATTAGCAACATTTGTTTACTGGGCCTTTGAAAAAAGGAAACACATTGCCCATGAACAGCCTTAACACTGCTTAAAAGCCATACGAGAATTATTTTATACTCTAATCATAACTATTACGGTTTGTACATAATATATTTAACATGTTTATAATATGTAATTTTATATATATGTGTGTATGTATATAAACAAAATATGTAGTTGACCATCTTTTTGTATATGCATGTTTTGCTGTTGTTGTTGTTTTTTTTTTCATAATCTTTAAAATGGGGAAGGTAAAGGTCAATTGATTTAACTTTCTGCTAAAAATAATCCGGGTTCCAAAAGACTGTCCTTTTTTCGTTTCGTAAAGGCTAACTACTGGATAGGAAGAAAAATCATAACTGAGAACATACTGGAACTTGTATACGTATGGTATAAATGGTAATGCATGTGGACTTTGCATCGGGTACACAAACATAATGATCTTCAAAGGATACAACGTGAAGTCATTAGTACATCAACAATGCACTGTGTAATATTTGTTGTGAAAATTGCGTCGATGAAGTATATACTTCTTGTTCCTAAAACGCCAAGAAACTTCAGGACGTCGTTACTTTGCGTGAAATAGTGTATACTTCCATTTTTATCAGTACCAATTGAAATCGATTGTCTACATTGTCAGATTCTGACGTCTTCGTATACTATCGCGTACAGTTTTTTTTCAATATTAGATTATTAATCTGAAGCCAACTGTGTATAAATATGATACACTGTAACTATGAAGGGTGGTGAAATATGTCGCCTGATACAATATTTCCGCGGGATGCTTCAGTTTTGAGCACTCCTTGCCAAAGACTAGTCCCCTATAATCTCAATTAAAATACGATAATGCACTTGTTGGCTAATTTATTTACACATTCACTTATTTAAATCAAAGTTAGTCATTTATCGTTAAATTTTACGCTTTCTGTTCTTCCCTATAGAAATAGACATTATACGTTAAAAACAATATCTATTCATTTCAATAAAAAACAATGAGCTCATTCTCCTAAAGCAGTGTAAAGTTGTACTTGTGTTTTATTTTGGGAAAAGCTGCAGTTTTAAAGTTAGTCTTAAAATATGTAAAGATGTGTGTTTGTAATTTGTAATTTGTTGATTACATGATATTGTGATAATTTTGTACATAATTTGAAGATCACATAACATAAAACGAATGTTCTTGATAACAGTCAGTTAAATTATCATGAACGAATGTTCTGAAAAATAACTTCTGCAAGAAAAAGTACAGTTGAAAAGAAATCATGGAAAGTTTGATAAAATTTGATCTTACGTGGATGACCTTTGATACATCATTATCATTGACCGTACAGAATATATTTTTGTCAGATGAAGCAGAACCCATCTTATGCATAAAGGGACACAACAAATACTGTAGTAACAAATGACTCGTTAATAAATTGCCTACCTTATCACATTTTCTGCCAGGTTCAGTAATCAGTACATGTATGTTTATATAATCTTAAACAAGGTTGGTAAAGAAGATAGTATAGCCATTTGTCTTTCATGTACAAATGAGTGTATAGGCAAATAAAATCATTATTTCAATACCTCCTTATACGAAATTTTGTAGCATTGTGTTTTATCAAACTGATGTGGCAAAATATAGCTTGGAACGAGATTATAAAACGGGAACGAGCCGAAACCATGTTTAAATCCCAACCGCTCAGTGTCATACAATAAGCTATTGATATTCACTAAAATATAAACTATGGTGTATATCGCTGTATAAATCAAATACACTAAATGGGAGTTTCAATAGAATAAATTCTGGTTCAATAAAATAAATTCTCGTTCTTCCTCTCACCGGTGTTTTGCCTTTCGCAACATGTTTTTGCATATAGTACATGAACATTTGACAATGGCTCTGTATCTCCAACTCGTTGAAAAGTTCACTCGTTTATTTAGTAAGTAATGTGCTGTTTAAATGGATACAAAAATTATTATTTCAAGGTTATTTAAAATTGTTATACTGAAGTTAGGCAGACAGGGACCATTTCAAACTAATATAAACGTTTTAGATATTTACCATATTCAAGACAATATTATCGGGGTTGTTTCAGGCCTATCTTTTATAGAGATAGCAATTTAGACTTTTTAATGAAATAGTGGCAAGCTAGTAAACTTATATCGAAGTTGAGGATATTTTTTGTTGTTGAGGCAACCCCACTTATGATACCTCGAAAACAGGTAAAGGTATGATTACAAAGTTAGGCATTGACACGCAAAATAACAAGATTTGAACAAACACTATCAAGATTAATATCAAGCCTTTCGTAAACATTTTCAATTTGATATCGACATATCAAATCCAGCAGAGTAATATATAACTTTTCAAGTGTCACTTGATATATGAACCCGGATTTACTATTTATCCTCATGGCGAAGACGGTTTTCAGAAACAAACCGAATTGTCTCTGCTAACTTGAAGTTGTAGATTGTAAAGACGAAATTACAAATTTAACGTTAATTGTACTTTACAATTATTTCAGACACAGAGTCCAAATAAAGGTACAAACACGATTCTGGACCGAAAAAAGAATGAAATGCTAAACTGTCAATACACATATAGTAACATGTATAATATATATGCATTTATATAACATCTGTACTTTCACATCATCTATCTACACACATTGTGTTTCGCAAACGGAGACATTGCCAGTAGCATATTCAAATTTTATAGTCCAAACGCTAGTGTAAGTGTTGTAACTTGGCCCATTCAGCTGAGAGATTTGATCAATAACCTGAATTGGTTTTGAACCAAGAATGCAACAACGATCGTTTAATTTCCTATCAGATAATTACAGTTCCAATGTTAAACATCACAGCTTTCATGGACATACATTGAAGTATATTGCTATCAACACCGTCGCCAAAAATATACTCAACTGGGCCGGTCAAGTTATGGATTACAATTGCATTTACGGATGATTTAGCATGTACTCCTAACTGTGCTTGTAAGTTTAATTAAACCACCCAGAGTAAGAAACAGAAATTGTTTTTCATGTTTGATACTGAATATCTCTAATGCACAGTAAGAAATACAATTTATAAAATGTGAAATCGTCACATAAAGACTAACTACAGTTATAAAATCAATCATATAATATATACTTATTTTATTCCTGCGTTATGAAAAAGGGTATTTTAAACAATATTTCTATATTTTGAAAAGGTTTTATTGCTTAGTATTATAGGTATATCGTAAAATGCATAATCATGAACGGAAATCAGTGGATAATTGTCACATTACTGAGCAGCATTGGATATTGGTAACGAGCAGCTTGTAAGAAATGTCAAAATTGGTAGGTCAGTGACATGAGGGTGTTTAAATAATACATTTCTCTTTTTTTAGCAGATCATCACAATTTTACAGTTACTCACATGATGTATGTACTGTTGCATTACCATATTGAGCATTAAGTATATCCTAAAACAAATATGGGATGTTCTAGCATTCAACAAATAAGTTATAATTCCTGGTGAAAATGGGTAGCTAACGGCTCAAAAACTGACATCCTATACATTTTGTTACAATGTATATATGAAGAATATATAATACCGCTAGATTTTTTCCTTTTGAATAAGCAGAATGTGTCCTTGGTGTAAATCCAGCTATAATGTGCAGGATCCCAGTTTCTGGCATACAGTTTTATACATTGTATCGGTTTAGTTCCATTTCATATCCCAAAAAAAGACAACATTACGGTAAAGATGAGTTTGTCACAGCAAATTATTTTGTGGTATCTATATCTGAAGACAAGATTAAAAAGGCTTGACTCACATTCAATTAATGAAAATAAATCTGCTTATTTTGCATAAATATTTTAAACAGTCTGATATATAAATCCTAACTTCTGTTTTAACTTAATGCTGGTCAATTTACTACTGTGATGTCAATTTAGTACTGCGAGTAAATGCAACCTTCATCGTAAGCTCAAAACTAAATAAAGTATCCATGTACCCATGAATGTTAAATTGGGATATAGCGTAGAACTGTTGTGGATCTTTACAATAAGCTAAAAGTACATTTACGGCTCAGAGTTCGAAATACTACTATATTTTATTTATAAAAAATACAATGTAAGACCTAACGTATAATTGTAACTCCAATGACTAAACTAATCATCCTACCCGACTTGACTTACTGTGACTCAGATTTGAATACAAATGTTGTTTCTATCATGTTAAACACTAAAACAACTTTCATAAACTTGGTATTTGTAATTATTAAATATAGCTGTTCATTACCATATTGTGCGGGCTGACAATTTATTATATATAGTATAAGAAATTGTGAGCATAATATTCATATAATAAATCTTAAATAAAAGGGAAATTGCTTGGTAATGTGTAATTTTAGTTGAAAACACGTATGATAAACATGTAAAACATTTGCGGCATATGCTATGATTTTGACGAGGCTGCCCAGTAACATGGACATTATTCTTGTGCGTTTTTTATCTTACTTGGTCTCGACATAAACAGCAACAAACCGATTTATGCTTTATAAAAATGGTCTAGAATGCACTTAGCCTCAATAGTTCGACTGCAAGACAGACCCATTTTACAAACTGATATTACTGATATCGTATATAGCAAAAAGCCCCGGCGCACAATAAGTTGGGCTAGAAGGCACTTTACAATCCCTTAGCATTGGGCCTACGAATTTTTCAAGTAAGGGATTTCGCCTTCGTATCCTTATGTTATGATCAGGCCATGAGATAATAGAAGGCGGACAACTAAAACATGTCAACCTGTAAAATCGGTTTGCCTTTAATACGGAAATAGTGAGTCTACAGTAGAAGCTAAGAAGGTCCTCCAGCCCTATTGTGTATCTCACTCTTTCCACTTGGAAGGCAAACCGATTTTACAAGTTTGCATTTTAATTTTAGAGTTGTCCGCCTTCTACCTTTGACAGTTAAAAGAACCAAATCTGTGAAAGGATTCACATTGAAACACCAAATTAATTTTAGGCTGTTTCTTACTATTTTCGGCTTTGTACATCCGGGTACTGGTAAAAATACTAATATTCGAAAAAGGTGATTCTTCGGTTGTTAACGTCAACCTCTATGTTTAATGACACTTTTTCATAACGGCTTTTTGCTGCTTTATCCATGTATGAAAATAATGTAAGTGTCGCACTCGCAAATTTTTCATTTTGAATCTTGACAAAAATTGAAAATAATGAATAAAGTGTATATTCTTACGCTTTCCATTGATATAAAACATTTTAAAATAAATTTTGTTTTAAGAAAGTTATGGCCGTTAAAAAACACCATTAACAATACAAAAAGGCGGACTACCGACCGCTGCCCAACGCAAATACATGTACCTCCTATCAGTAGAAAATATTGCGTAGTACAGGGCCTTGTTTGCAAACACGATCACTCCTATGCATCTTCATTCTTTAAAAAAAAAAGTTTCAAAACAAAAAAAGAAAAACGGAAGAAGGCAACTATTATTTCTCATCTGATAGCTCACATAATTTTTTTTAATTATCGTGTACCAGTATGGATAAAACATCATAATTTGTTTAAAATTAATTCAAACGTGCAAATGATCCTACCCTAAAGTCCGAGTCTTCACCTTTACCCGAATAAGTAAATGAATGAGATCTAATAATACAATTGGTTAATATGATACTTATAATGTATATGATACACATCTTATGTGTGTGTACATTATTAATAATACTTATTTAGTATTGTTTAGTAAGAAACAGCCTGTGACCTTGTGTTCTCTTTAACGGTGCGTGTGTACATTAATTGTATTATATATATCCAGTGGCCAAACTGTATAAAATGTTATTCGCACATTTTAGTCTTCTCTAAAATCATGTGTGTGCGTTTTTAATGACGAGAACTTAATGATGAAATGACAATTAAAATCACGAGTGACAGGTAAATACACTTGGCGAAATAAAATTACATTAATCCGCCTTCTCCATTAATCAGTTTTCATATTGTTATTACCCTGATTGTACTTATATGCACATAAAACAGACATGATTTAATCAAATAGATACGTAATGGTAATCAGGGTTCGTGATTTAATGAAATAAATGAATGTATAATTGCTAAAACAACATAAAGGTCCTCAAATACACTTTGTTCATAAAATACTTTGCAGCAGAAAAAAACTTGTAAACTTTTCATAATTCAGATAACTCGAGAGCTTGGTTAATTCGAGCATTTTACTTTTGTGACCGCGAGTTATCGAAGTTTTACCGTAGTAAATACCAGCCTGTGGTGTTGACTTATTAATTCATTCGGCTCATCGGTTTGACCCATTTGTTTTATCAGTTACTTTATAGTTAATAGTTATAGTTATCAAACCGAAAAAAAGTACCAACCCAAAATCTATCTCCCTAACTTCAACGCTGTATTAATTACACTGCAGTAGTTTTTCACGACAATGTCAAATTTAATACTCATTTTTTATCAATTCTTTGGTACATATTTACAGCTATGCAGAGTGGGGAAATTTTTTGTCTTCGCATATCCCGGTATAGATAAAGTATTTATTTTCGGGAAATGAGATTCCTCGGCTTTCATTGCTTTATGTACAAAATCCAAAACCATAATATACGATATCCGATACCATGTTCTATTTATGACAATCTAAAATGTTGTCATATATCAAAGAAAAACACCATTTACTAGAAAATATACTTTCAAAGAGCGTCGACGTGCTTTAACAGCGAAGTGATGTTACGCAATAATATAACACTAGTTATATTTCGAAAATATAGAACTTGCTTTACTGTGCATTAGAATTACATGTTTACAAGTCCGGATACGCTCTAAATCCTGAAAACTAACGAGA
This sequence comes from Saxidomus gigantea, assembly GCA_032359765.1. Taxonomy (NCBI): domain Eukaryota; kingdom Metazoa; phylum Mollusca; class Bivalvia; order Venerida; family Veneridae; genus Saxidomus; species Saxidomus gigantea. The sequence goes on along the minus strand of JAUMHA010205934.1, from coordinate 8,774 downwards.
TACGTCTGTTTCATGAAACCAAGACATGACAGGCGCTCAGTACCCATCGTACTTCTAGGTATGTCTTGGCCCGTCTCATCATCGAAGACGCCCGTTTGGCTGTTGCCGTAGACACCGGCATGACTATTAGCAGGGTCAGGCAGTGTCGTATGCTTGGGTCAAGGGCTTTCCTTGCAAGCTTAATTAATAAATAGTTCTTTTAAATTTGGTTAAGCTTTTGTTGATAGATTTTATTGATCAAAGGCATTTTTCCAAATAGTTTTTAAATTTTGTCAGAGTATAAAGTACTTAAACATTTGAACAATCTTAGTGCTAATAAGGCTACTGGTTTAGATTGAATACCTTGTAGGTTTATTAGGGACAGTGAATCTAGTATTGCCTCTCCCCTGACCCATGTCATTAATCCAGCTATTGTCCAAGGTATAGTTCCAGATGATCTTAAAACTGCAAGGGTTATTCCCTTGTACAAGAAAAATGATAAAACAGAGGTCGGTAACTATCGCCCGGTATCCATTTTAAGTGTGGTATCTAAAATATTTGAAAGGGTTATTTATGAACAGGTCAATGAATATCTGAGGAGAAGCAAATTTTGTATAGTCTTCAGTCCGGGTTTCGATGTAGGTTTTTTACTGATACTTGTCTGATTTATCTGTCTGATTTTCTTATAATGTGAATGACATGAGTGCTGTGGTTAAAAACAAGAAAATCATTTAGAACAGTGTATTGTATCGTGAAAGGCCAATAACAAACCCCTTTTGGCAGTTTTGACGAAACATATCGCACGTTAAATTTTGGACGCAAATTCGTCGGAGAAACGTTTACAAATGGCGTAAAATAAAATTCCAAAGGGGAGACAACTATTAGTGCAATACTTTCGTACTCTAAAATGTTCGTACTTATGACCGAACTGACAAAAAAGAGCAATTACAAAGACTGACAGTCACTCTCCGATTTTTATAACTTTTTTCGAAATTTGAGGCCTGCTTTTTCGATTACGGAACCGATTTGTACGCACAGGCGTACAGGAGTACGCCTAGTTACACACCTGGTGGTCAGTGCTGATACTGCTGATGGGAGTATACAGATTTGATGATACATAGCTACTTGACCACTTTGTCAACCACTTATTCACCAGATATTTGCTGAACTCCCCTTACAGTATACAATATTCACTACTAACACATATCAGTATGGACAACCAAATCTGCTAATAATTTTATGTGTGCTATACTGGTCATGTTCCTATAACACGGAGAACTTTTATTTCGGTCACCGTTTCAGAATGATCTCCCTTAGGAAAAAGCAATCAATTGAAATACCATTTTTTTCCATTTTTTTTTCAAACCATTGAAAAACCATTACAATTCCGTTTATATTAAACCATTGAAAATATCTTAAATTGCAATTAAAAGCTATTTACATAGGTACTTAGATAAATATAACATACATGTAGATAAATATTATGTATGATCTGTGGTATCACATTTGATGTATAAGATTTTACAACATTATAGCTCATTAAATACCATAAGCCTGCACTGTCTGAAATAATATACATTTTAAAAGACAATTAAATAGATTTATGATTGCTAGTGTGAGTAACTAAATACTAAATGAAATCAGATTCTCCTTTTAGAATAAAACAGGTACTATTTTAAAAATAAATATATAATTATCGGAAAGTTGCAGATCTTGATCTACCTGTAGATCTAAGAACCGCCATAAATTAGAGAGTGAAAATCTGCATTGCAAAAGAAAACATCAAAAGTGTGACCAATAAAAAAAAGTTAAAGACAGTTATCCGCCCCTAAATCAGATTTGAGGATAATTTATCAGCAACTTCAGCACAATATGAAAACATAGTGCATAGCATTAGCAAAAAATAAAAGCAAGATACTGCAAAAAAAGCATGCAGGGGTTTAAGATGAAAAATTAACCTTAATTCATAGAAGCCTATTGGGTAATTACTTAATACATTATACCTTATTAGAATGGCAATGTGTTTTTAACCTGGTCAATGAAGTTTGGAAAGGATTTTATTAAAAAGACTATCATATGATGAACAGAAGTCATTGAATACAACACTGAAGGCTCTACTAGACTTTCTCAAATTTGTTTGTTTTGGCTTGACTACAAAAATGACACACAATAGGGGGGGGGGAGTAATTGAAATTGGACGAATGAAAGACTTAAAAATAATTAACCTTGTACCAATTGTCAAAATCTTGCTTAACCTTTATAGGACATTTAACTGTTTTGCTGTTTTTTGACATATATTTGATATCTGGGCATCAACGTATAGCAAGCAATCTAATTCATCTACTAGCAATTTGACCTGTCCATCACAAGTTATGTTGTAGCCGTTTATTTCAAAGGATTTAAATTCAGAGAAGGATTTAGCTCAATTGATACAGCCATGAATATTTCGGGGCCGGCCTGTACTTGATTGGAGTTAAACTATTCTATGAGAATACTTCTGTCAGACTCAAGGGTACATTTGACCGTTTATGCGTTTTATGACAGAAGGACAAGGTGTTATCGTCTGCATAGTTATACAGATCCGATTTCTTAATGAAGTAGAAACTATCATTTAAAAATATAATTATTATCGAACTTTGAGAGACACCTTTATTAATGCCATCCCAATGACAGGAAAAGTCACCGAGTTTGGCCCTTTGTTTCCTGTTTTGGAGGTAACTGCCCATTTTACAAGCATTGTCTTTCAGACCGTATGCCTTAAGTTTAAGGAGAATAAGGTCATGCGGAAGACAGTCAAATGCCTTGGAAGAGGTCCATCAGTATTGCTCCTTTGAACATGTTATTATTATGCCTTTTTCCACTTCTCCACTAGACGCAGTAATGTAGTTTGGCAGCCATAGGATTTTGGAAAGGCTGCCAGGAAGGGGTGATATATTTTCTGGTGTTGGATTTAGAAAATTTCGGTACAAAACACTTATGTCACTTCTGCACAAACCACATTTATTACATACATGAAGTTTTAAAAATAGGTTTCCCGCATCACAGTTTATCACATAGTATGCGCGGGGTACCATTGAGTTTACAGTGCGGATTTTGAAACTTCAATAATTTTTAGCGTTTCCCGCTGTAAAATAATAATTAACAAAATGACATTATGGGGCGATCAAAACATGCATGTGTCTGTATACGTTTTCTTTGCAAAATGTATTAACTATATATGTATAAGTTAATATTCAACCCTCAACGAAGCATACTTGACTGTGCCGACCAACTTATGAAAACAACTACTACCTATGGTTGATTAAATGGAAAACCAACCAGCTCATAAGAACAATTATTATTTGAACACCAACACACATAATTATACTAACCATAATTAAATTCTAATTCACGCAGTTCTGACTAACTCTAAGTCATTAAAAAAACCTTACGTCTATAGTTAGGCAGATTGGAGACCATTTTTAAGTTCTATATTACATGATATGCAATGAATGCTTTTATATAAGCCATGAAATTTGTTCGTTTTACGGGGGTGAGGGTAGGGGCGGGGGCAATACAAATATCAGAGGACAAATTAGAAAGACCAATATCAAATAACTCATAGTTTATCATTTTCATTTTCAGTACTTAACACGTGCAAAACAGACACTAACCTGCAGATCTGTAAAATACAACTACATTACATTTTTCAATCATTCGTTATTAAAACACATTGGTTATGTTATTCTGTTTCTTAGTTTGTTCATTTGATGTCTCTCTTAATAGATTTTCAGACAGAAATTTGTTAAAAGCTGACTTTCGTTTTTTCCATCTATTCTTACAGACTGATTTCAAGAAATTTCAATATGGCGACCGTTTTGTTTTTAGAGCATACAAACGTATCATCAATATCATAATTGCCAGCTTTATCACTATCCAATCATTCGTCAGCACTCTTTTATTTAGGCAGTATTGACCAAGTCTTTCAGTTGTATGACATCCATTTCGTTTTCTATTAATTTAGATATTTAATTAATATAAGAGCCAATAAACAATAATTATTTAAAACAAGTCTTAATCAGTTTATTTTTTTCAGTTTGACTTTTGATTAGTTACCCGATTGACTTTATGATATAGAAGTTGACTAAAGTCACTGACTTTGATGTTTGAGGCAACCCCTAACATAGCGGTACGAAGACAACTGCAGTTATGATTACATGCATATAGTTAGGCATTCGACATTTATTTTGTCTTAGTTACAAATTATTGTTATCATGAACATTCGTCAGACAATTATCTGTGAAGAAGTTTATCTGCTCTTCAAAACACTATCAACACGATTGAATTTAAACATAGATTAAACGTCATTCGAGGTCATGAGCAATTAAATAGTGGTATCTTTAAGGTACCTCGCGGGTGTCCCTCAGTAATAGGGTCATGCTTTTTAAAGTCAACGCAAACTTGAGACATTTTGCACGACAATCCTACGAGGCATTGACTTTTGTAGGAAAAATACAGTGAAGTGATAGTTCCATGGAAACTGAGTTAAAAGCGCCAGCTAGTGAAGAGGTTTTTATTTCGCTGATGTTCGTGTTTTTCCTACATTTCTCTGTCTACGTAGATAATGAAATCTAAATTTCAAAAATTTAATGTCTATTCATTCATCCTATCCATTAAAATAAAAAAAAACTAATTTTGTCGCAAAAATATGAAAAAAGTGCGGAACGAACCATGACTGTTTAAAGCAAAAAATAACTACACATTTTGCTCAGTTAGAGTCAATTGTGCAAAACCGCCTCGAGATAAAAAAAAATTAAAAAGCTATTGATTCTGAACCATTTTTTATCATCGTCATACTTTTCGTGCCACAGAAGCTCTACAGAAGTGGGAACACGAGAGAAACGTTGGCGTTAAATAATGTAGCTGTTGCTTTATTACGAGTAGTCAGAACCGTTTTAGGTCAATTACTCAACATGTAAATGATCAAGGAAACAGTATACTATTATTCACCAGTGGCGTAAGAAATGTAAGTGTAGGCACCTATTTTCCAGGGGCTTCGGGGGCATGCTCCCCCTGGATTTCTTTTTAAGCCAGCATCGCCACAGCGATTATAAACTGTATTTGCATATGGAAGGAGTGTCATCAAAAGAAATGTACGAAAATGCAACTAGTGGTGCTCGTCCTTCGTATTCAACTGTAAAGAAATGGGCTGCTGAATTCAAGCAACAACCAGCACTGAAAATGATCCCAGGTCAGGTCATTTTAAAGATGCCACTACCGAAGTACAACTTGATGCTGTACATCGTATGGCATTGAATTAAAGAATTAGATATAGCTATAATATAGGAATGAGTTTTGATTCCCTCCAGCTCTTTTTGTCTGCTGTCTTTCACATTAACAAACTTTTTGCAAGATAGGTTCTGAGAATGTTAATGCCAGACAAACAATTGAGTAGGCTGGACACATCAAGGCATGCCACCAGAGATGTTCTCTGTGTACTCGAGTACTTTTGTGTGTGCAAAAATCGTATTATACATAAAATCATAAATTATCGGTAGTTGGTTCCTCCAACGAACAGCCTTAACATGTCAGTATCTTAATTCGGGATCGGTATCGATGTAGGAAAATTATATTGTTTAATCCGCTAGATAGGCCCCTAAATGTAATATACGAGTTGACAGTTTGATATGCCGGTATTGTTTCATTCAGCAATCATTTTATCAAAAATGTAAAATAGATTAAATTATTGCCGTTGCATAGTAGAACAATGTATATGAATGTGTGCATCAATATGTCTTATCATCGTTTTGTTAATGCTTGTTTATATAATTTCTTAAGAAGGCCACATTGAAATATTAGATATATGTATGTGTATGTATATCTAAATGTGTACACTTCTTTAAATAAAGATATGAATATTATTATTATTATTATTATTATTATTATTATTATTATTATTATTACATTATGATCTCAACAAAACAATATAGACGGAAAATTCATCTAAGACGATATTGGGTTGTAGTGTTCGCAGTTTGATTAAAATAAAGTGTAGATAAGATCAATTTCACTACTTCGTCTTTGCGTTTGTTCCAGTAACTGTAAATGCGGGGCTTATCATAGAAGTCTTAATAACTTGTCGATAAGCTAATCATGACGGTAGTTAAACAATGTGCGGAGAAAAGATAATTATTACGTACATGTAACTTATTTTTACTAAATCGTATATATAGAATTTAGTGGTCTTTCAAAGTCTCTTTTTCTTAATATCTCAGTTTATTATTTCACTGTGTCGAGTGTAAATGCGTAGTAATCTAATCACGAAGGCCGATTAATTACGAAACATCTAAACGACACACATTGAAATAATAACCGGTATATCACTCAAAAGTAAAATATATTTCCATTCTAACACGTTAATTTAAACAACAACGAAATGTTCGTGAGAGTACTTTTTGACGCGCTTACACGAAAACGCTGCCTTAAGCTTGTAGTATTCCGTGCATTCCTTGCATTACATGAAATTTTCGCTTTTTTTTTACTCCTCAAATAAAATTTTATTCGTCTTATTTTTGTTGTTGCTGATATTGTTGGCGATACCGAAAGTGTAGACTACGATTTGTTTTACATCACGTGAATTCATTCATAACAATACAAATCCAAGCGTATTAGCGCATCCACACTCGAGAATTTCAGCAGTCAAAAATAGTTCCGGACGCCTAGAGTGATATACTTGGTACGTATATCACACTCAAATCCTTCTTTGCCTATATAGGAGAAATTTGCAGTAGTGTAAAATTTGTATTTTTGCTTTATCGATACGTCTATCTTTCATGTATACACTGATCGATGAAACATTCTAACACTATTGAAAATTTCTCCTACATAGGCAAAGAAGGATTTGAGCGTGATATACCTACCAAGTTTATCACGCTAGGCGTCCGGAACTTTTATTGACTGCTGAAATTCCCTCCCGCGTAATATTCACACATATCTATGAGTGTGCATGCGCTATATGCGGTATATCACTCAAATGTGAAATCTATTTCCTAAACATAAGAATATAAGGCTTCTGGTTGAAACGCGCTATAATTGTTTTCATTCAAATTAAAGAACACTGTACTTGAAGACCTCACATATAAGAAGTAAAAAAAAAAAATGCATTCTTAAGAATATTAAATGGATGTTTTTAAAACACTTACAAACTACTCTTAGAATATATATTAGTATGTAGTACATGCAAGTGTTGTACAACGTGTACGATTTATGGCAATATTGGCCAGGTTTTCAAGGCTATATTTTCAATTTAGTGTAGCTGCACATTATTGTAGGCTTTATGGAACACTTATGTATATATATATCGAAAAAATATTCTGGCCTGCACGCCATCGTCGGTAAGCATTGCAAATTATGAACGCATCATACCACTCGGCGGCCAACGCAGCAACCCGAGGCACGAATTGTTGAAAATATGGATAATGCTTATTTACAAAAAATATTACAGTTGTTTTCAAACATCAGTGTACCTCGTTTGCTGAAATAACCAGATACATGCCTGTAAATTCGTCATATATCTGCTAGGACGTCATTTTATACAAAAAGATTACTAAAGCGGAGACGGGGTTTCAGCATGTTTCACCAGTAACCCCAACTTTTTACCTCTTTTTCTCTTACAGTCTAATTATTTGGTCATACATGTCTTGTACTTAAAAATCGAAGAAGCCGGCCCAACATCTTTTAATTCATATCCTCATTTTGATGCCAGGGAAAGGTGCAACGCTCGACGTGTTGTAAAAGCGAGGTTTTATTGAATATAGTTGGGCCAACTTTGCCCAACTACACCAATGCATTCGTCTGTTTTCTCTTCCTTTATTTTTGGGGTTATTTTCTAAGGTTACTGAGAGTAAATATTGTTATCAGATACGATATGAAAATTTTTAACAACAAACGCACTTTCTGGCATTGGGTAACTCAAAACACAGTCCCCAGGGAAACTACACATACTCACACAACTGAAGGGAAACTGTCAATTTATATATAAGTTATTTATTCTTGATTACGAAACAAGTTCTTACAACTTAAATTTTTGAAAGGATAAAGCAGTAGCTAGCCTCTGTTTTCATTTTGTTTACGCAGAAAACCAAAACAGAATAAAGCTTTATATTGTCTAGACTGATTCGTATAAAAATAAAGAAAACAAATAAAATTAAGACAGCATTTCACTATGATAAAAATGACGATTTAACAACTGTTCACTGCTGTTGTGACATACGGTTTGTCTCTAAGTACATGTATGATAAAGATATTTAAAATTTAACGTTTAACATATTCACGTTTAATCATATATTCTTTTCCCAGCGTGCTAATGTGTCAAGATGTTTGTTATTGTTCAATAAAACAACTAGGCATTTTTATGCCAGCATTAACTGAGTCAATTTATAAGTGTGTAAGTGAAAGCAATTTATAAAACATTATATCACAGTTTAGGTAAACATCAACACTTGCATGCATTTTTGACCCAAATCCTGACATTCGCACTGCTGCCATGTGCGTATTCGAAACGCGCTCATCTCTAAATAAAATATATTTTATTCTGGGCTCCATGCAGCTGAATGCGACATGTACAAAGACATACCACAACAGGTCCGTGCTACTAATGAATAAAATGGTATCTAACTATTTTGTAACACAGGTCAATCGTTATTATATGATTAAGATAGGTGTCAATTCATATTTGAAAACAAGAATACCATTGATGCAAAGCATCAAAGGGCGCCGAAAATAGTTTTGTACATGTGTGGCGTTATATAGCTAAA
>JAUMHA010205823.1:0-13656 GCA_032359765.1 Saxidomus gigantea | reverse complement strand
ACATTATACATAGGAATCCACTGTACAACATTACACATAGGAATCCACTGTACCACATTATACATAGGAATCCACTGTATGACATTATACATAGGAATCCATTGTACCACATTATACATAGGAGTCCACTGTACCACATTACACATAGGAATCCACTGTAACACATTGGAATCCACTGTACCACATTATACATAGAAATCCACTGTATCACATTTTAAATAGGGATCCACTGTACCACAATTTTACATAGGAATCCACTGTACCACATTTTACATAGGGATCCACTGTACCACATTATACATAGGAACCCACTGTATGATGTTATACATAGGAATCCACTGTACCACATTTTACATAGGGATCCACTGTACCACATTATACATAGGAATCCACTGTACCACATAATACATAGGAATCCACTGTGCCACATTATACATAGGAATCCACTGTACCACATTATACATAGGAATCCACTGTACCACATAATACATAGGAATCCACTACATAGGAATCCACTGTGCCACATTAAACATAATTCAAAATACTAACCAAACCCCATATCATCAATATGCAATGAAAATTATTCTCAAGACCAGTATGCAAGTATTTTGATACAATGCAAAATATTCCCCAAACCTGAACACTCCTTGTTCCTGGTATCAAATATTATACAAAATATTCTATCAGCTCCTGCTTCAGGATTATAATTGACACAGAATTATTCCCTAGTACCTCATTGTCTCATTCTTCTGGTATCAAGATATTCATCAAGGTTGCATCCAGGACTTCCACACATCCATCAAGATCCTCTGCTTTTGTAACTGAAGCATTGATTAACAGATTGAGACAGGTTGTCTAGACTTATACCATATCAGGATCATACAATTTACACACTCTGATTCCAATATGTGTTACTTCACAAAGATGTCCCATCCTTGTGATATATATCAAGAAATATGACTAAACTTCACTTTGTGGTGAAGTTAGCCCACAGGTAATTGGTCCTGCAGGAATATAAAGAAAGTGTGCAAAAATTGTTTCTGGAACATGGGGCAGATGTGATAATTGTTTTTGGAACATGGGGCAGATGTGATAATTGTATTTGTATTCTCATAAAGTTGGAATTACTCTGAGTAATGGTAGAACTTATGAAGTTCATCTGAAGTTTATCCAGTATTTTTAACAGTTTACATACTACATTATGCTATGGAAATTTAGATATAAAACAATATCCTAACTTCTTAAAGACTGTTTTTTTATCGACTATGTCTTGTATTATTTAGAATAAAAAAAGAGAAGACATGAATGAGACTCTTGTAGTTAATGTATAATGGCCTCATATAATACAAAATAAATGAGTTGTCAATAGTTACTATTACTGTTTTCATACTGTGTCATAATTATGTTACTGTTAAATTTTGACCAGTGTCACACCTGTGTCACACCAGTACTCTCAGTGCTTTGATTGGGTTAACTTGAATGTTAGGAAGAGACAGGTTAGTACTATGAACTTACAACAACTGCTATGCCATAAATTCAGAAAGTTAGCTCCCTTGACAAAAAAGGCGGAACAGCATTTATAGGATGGCGTTAGTTTTTAACGGACAAATATCTAGTGAGCATCAGTAACCACACGGAGGTTAAATTATAATGTCCGGATAACGGGTCTTAAAAAACTGTGTAATGTCTGTAATCGCTGGGCTGCATCTAAATATAGGTTAATCGGAAATTTACAGCAATTTGATCTACGCCGACTACATCAAAATGATTGTTAAACAGTGTCACGGGAAATCAACCTTGATTACACGTCGTAAACAGAAGAGTGGAACAATGTATTCATTAGAAAAAATCAAAAACGATAAAGAGATCAGAATCGCCGTGTTGACAGAGTGGACACTTCTCTTTGATATTGTTGGAAATTGTTGCCACTATTGTTGACAAAGTGATGCTGATATTGATTTAGCTGAGGGTGGACGAATCTAATTGCAGGCTATATGATTCAGGTCATATCAGAACAATCAAATAAATGGTGCAGTTCAAAAACTGGAAAACAGATTAATTAAAAACATTTTAGAAAACATTGGAGTTCTTGATATATAGCCTTGTTGTAGTCATGATTAATTGGTAGAAATTTCCCTAGTTTGCTAGATTTGCATTATAATCCTGCTAGCATTTGTGTAGATTCTAATCTTTTTAAGGGGTCATCTTCAGAACCCGAACTTTAAGTGCATAGGGGTCACTTCAGAATTAAAGTCCATTGGCATACATTATTATATTGGTAAACATTGTCAAAAGAATCTATGATTTCTGTTTAGTCAGTATATACCTGCAGGAAGATTGAGAATGATATAACCTCCTTCAACATGTGAATCTGAGCTTAAACAGGTGAATCTGAGCTTAAACATGCAAATCTGAGCTTAAACATGCAAATTTGAGCTGAAACATGTGATTCTGAGCTTAAACATGCAAATTTGAGCTAAAATATTTGGAATATGAAGTTCAATGAAGAGTGTTCAAATCAGAATTCTCGGTCAACATTGACCCTTTCTTCGCTTGATGACCTTGTATTATAGCCAATGGTAGCTAGGTCAGTGATTTAGGGCCATCTTGGCCCTCTTGTAGTTATCAATAACATATTTCTTTGCGATGTTCGGAAACCCAAAACCTTTTTACGGCTTATACGGAATATTAAGGAGTGCCAGGTAAATAATGTCCCATGATACATAAGCTTAATTGTTACACTAAATTAATCTTAGCCAATCATATTTGGACTTGTTCATGTTGCTATTTCTAAATGGAATATGATGTTTTTTAACTATATTTGTATTGGTTAATGAAGATTACCTTAGTGCTGTTTATGTTTGGACACAGATAGAAAGTAAACTGAATACTTTTGAGACTAAACAAGGTAGATAACTGAAGTCTATCAAGTGAGCTTGAGAGTTACCTACCTTGAATTTCGAGGTAACTGAATGTTTGACGGTAAATAATTTGTAGACAAAAGCTATTTGTAAACTGTCTGTCTGACAGGGTTGCTTGTTATACTGTTACAATAAATAAGTCTCTGGAAAATTTATGATCTGAGTTTTCTAAAAATATGCAATTTGATATATTTTATTAAGCCATAAATATTGAATCATTTGTTAAACCTGAATTTTACCAAGCAGTTGTAATACAGTTGACTCTCATTATCTTGAAATTCAAGGGGCCGGGCTTTTAAATAACTTTGAGATAAACAAAATTCAAGGTAAAAGGAGGGGCACTGGGTAATATTTTCTGTACACATATGGATGACACCCTAGCACAAAAAACCCAGAAAGTATGCACCTAGCAAAAGTAAAAGTTACTTTTCTGTCTTATAATTTACATGAGACGTATACATTTTATCATGATATTTTGATTTAATGAAAAATGCGATATAGAATTAATGTGGTGGTACTTTGTTCTTTGATATTAAACTTTCCGAAATAAAAACCACACTTAACTGGAAAGTTTTTGCATCCAATCTTCTTTTTGTATGCCAGTTTTCTCTCTATGAAGATTACAGATAGAAATAAGCCTAATCACTGCTTTCATTTTACTTCTCAAACAAATTAAGTCTTGAAAGCAAATGTGCTGCATCTTTCATCCTTGTCAATTACATGTGATCCACGTCAATTACACATGATCACCGTCAATAACACATGATCACCATCAATTACACGTGATCACCGTCAATTACAGGTGATCACTGTCAATTACAGATCATCACCGTCAATTACACATAATCACCATCAATAACACTTGATCACTGTCAATTACATCTGTTCACTGTCAATTTCACATGATCACCGTCAATTACACTTGATCACCGTCAATTACACGTGATCACCGTCAATTACACATGATCACCATCAGTTACACATGATCACTGTCAATTACATGTGATCACCGTCAATTACACATGATCACCGTCAATCACATCTGATCACTGTCAATTTCACATGATCACCGTCAATTACATGTGATCACCGTCAATTACACATGATCACCGTCAATTACATCTGATCACTGTCAATTACACATGATCACCATCAATTACACATGATCACCATCAATGACATGTTATCACCATCAATTAAAACACAAACAACATATGCCATGATTGTGTGAATTAGTATGACAACACCTTTGCACCTTTGATCTTAATGAATTGTCAATACATTGGCATTTTGATTAACAGGACCAAAATTGTCCTGCTACATATCCAAAGTCTCAGTTAGTCAATCTTGTCTTAAAAGGTGTTGAAGTACGTGACTAAAGAAGGAAATTTGTCGGGCCTCATAATTTCTCCGACTTCATTGGAATTTCGAGGTAAGGGAGTTTGAGATACTGAGAGTCAACTGTGTTTACTTGATAAAAATTTATTAGAATGGACAGGAAAGTAGCCCTGTTAGAAACTGTAAGCTGGTGTATGGTCCTGTATGTTGCCTTACTTTTTTATTAGATTTATCTCTCACAGGCAATGAAACCCAAAAAGTTAGTCTCTAATAGGGTGTCCAGACGTTTGTTCAGCCTCATAGTGATCTTTTGTGTTTTTGAAGAAAGTTTTTTAGCCAAGGTTAACTGTTAATGCTGGGCTTGGCATGGTATAAAATCAATCCTCCAGGAAACAGATGTCCACATGAGATAAATTTTAAGTATTGTATTAGACAGATGGAAAATTGTATAATCTCCCATTAAACTGTCTGAATACATTATTTTAATTGTCAAAGACACTACTATATCTTCTTGACACATTTTTTTCATGAGGGAGAAAAAGGAAGGAGAAAGTTTGATTGTATTTTAATCTGTAACTGCTAAGAGTATTGTGATAAGATGTAACCTGGTTACTGTAGGTGTACTACCTGTGTTGTCATTTGTGGTCACTATAGTGTTATATCTACAATATAAATATAGCTATACTATTTAAAATGGCCATTTTAAGATATGACTTTGATGGATTTGTGACACAGGTTTGACTGTATTTGTAAATGGGCACTATGATAGTAGTCACCTCTGTTAAACAGCCAGTAAAACTGTATAGTGACCTTTCTACACTGTAAGGGTAGAGCTAAAATTGTTTTGTTGAATTTTCACCAGTTCAGAAATGAAATACTACATGTTAAAGGTCTTTAATATTGTAAACATGCAACATGCTTTGCTTTGAGAAAAACAATTATCAAAGTTTTCGATATTTGGCACCAAAACATCAAATTTAACCATTCCTTGCCATAACTGTCAAGATTCATAACAATATTTGCTCTAAGATTTATAACAATATTTGCTCTATTGAAGAAGTTATGTCTTTTAAAAGATAGAATATTTGTAGTACACGGCGCTCAACAATAAGCAGACTGTTAAACGCACGGAAGAATGAATCCTCGGCAGCATGAGGTACACTCTGCAGCAATGTATATAACCTTTATAAACATCCGGTTTTGTCCACTTGGTCTAAGCCCAAGAGCCAAATTATCTGCATTTAAACCAGGAAAGGTAAAAGAGAGAAAAGGAAAGAGAGGGTTTGTGGGGATGCATTGGTAGCGTGTTTGCCTCAGGATTGGAACGTCCCAGGTTTGATACCCAACATTGCCATGGTTATAGTGTCCTCAAAGCAAGACACAGATATTTCCACATTTGCCCCAATATCACTCTTCCAGGTTGCTACCATCGGGAGTAGTCCTCCATAGTGGCAATCAAGAATAAGTAAATTAGTATTAAGTTAAAAAGTTAAAAGTTAAAGTGATAATACCCTTCAATATGATAATCATGTAATACATTCTTCACCAATGGTTTAGTATCATTAAAAAACAAGCATTGAAAAAGTTATAGCCAAATATTAAACATAAATATATAGAACAGTTTTAATCCTATTGAACTTAGTTGAAAAATGACAAAATCTTTTTTGACCCACTGGGTTATAAAAGGATTTTCAATCAATTTGATATGATAAATTTGTGTTTGCATGTACAAAGGAAAGAAATGGTTGAACATAACTTATTTTCTTTTTATTTTCTAAACGTTTTTCATGTTTTAAGAACTTTTCTTGAACATACTTTTTCTGGTCATTTTGAGCAGTTTTATAGCTTTAAAGTATAAAAGGACAACATTTAACATGTAGTTATAATATAATGTAGAAACAAAACAAAACACTGAAATAAGCAATAGATTGAATCCTGGGTTACCACCTTGAAACTTAAAGGGTCACAGAAATATTGATGCTCAGAAGGCATTTAGTTTTCCATATACCATAAGTTACTAGTTAATGCCCTTTAATTGTTGAACAATTTAGTGTTTTGTGATGGGCTTTGCTGATCTTTACTTTTACTATTGTCATTTTGAATATACAGTCTAACCTGATCTAAGTGGTCAGTCAAGGGAAATGGCCAAATTGACCGTTTAAGCAAGGTGACCACTTAACGAAGTATCATAATTTAACTTTTGATAGTCTTACAATACCCCACCCTCCCTTTCTATTCACGAACTCACTAAACAGTATAAGCAAATCGTATGCACAAGGAAATAATTTACTGCCATTTTATTTTTTTATTTCATAAATAAAACACTAACATTTAATCAAATTTTGAAAAGTTATTGTCTTTGCCAATATTATGACCGAGCAGACGACATGCAGCGGACTATAGCAAAACGCCCGTATCGGGTATCCGTTACTGAATCATTGTATGCGTGTTACCTGTGATAATTTTATATCTATTACCATTGTGACAGCCGGATTAGCTGACACTTTTGTCTATTTTCTAAGGTGCAGAAATGACAATACGATTAAAAAATCCTGTACTGCTAATTATTGATAATTGGTAGCTATTTAGGCGGATTTTAAATAATGTTTCTTTGATTTTGATTCATCAACAACAAAACTTTTAACACCTATCGGCACCAATAGGCTTTGATTCGCAGCCCAATTTTTGAAAATTACGATATAATATTATGTGTGTATACATGTGTATTTCGCAATTTCCGTCAATTGTTTTGAAAATTTCACACCTGACTGGGATGACATGTGGCTGTTTAAATAGGTTTGATTTTAGTGGTCATTTAGCGATCGGGTGGCACTAAGACTGGCAGCTGCCCTCGGGGGTGTATTTCGCGATTTCTGTTATTTCACACTTGATTCTGATGACACGTGGCCGTTTAATTCGGTCCAATTTTAGCAGACTTGCCGCTGGCCACAGACAACAGGTGACCGTTTAATCAAGTTATAATATAGAAGGATTTTCGTCGGGGGCATCCCAGAGTGACCGTTTACTGGAAGTGACCACCGAATCAAGGTGACCGTTAGGGCAGGTTAGACTGTACACATGTATAAATGTATATAAATGTAATAAGAGAAGACATTTTGAGCCACCACAGCTATTCATGGCAAGTACAGTGCCTATTGGAACGTATTCACAGTCTAGGTGGAGGTAGTAATGAGTTATTGCCAATTTATATTACATATATTAAATAGTATTTTCACCTATGTTTTTAACAACAAACTTTTCTAATTCCTGCCAGATCTTTGTTAGGGGTTTGTACTTGGTGGAAATTTATTGTGAAATAATTAGTACATGGGCATTTCTACACAATAAATTGCTTCATTCATTATAAAGGTGAAACAATGACTGTGGATTGGCAAAAGGGAGACAATAATGTCTGTCAGTTACTGTTTCAACGAGGCTGAGTTTTCTCCCTTAGCAACGGAACACTAGCTATGAGACAGAAAGTTATCACAAGTTTAATATACTTTTCGAAGTGAAATGAATCATATTTTACTTTTGAAAAATATAATTGAGTGTAGTTTTTAAGTACAAACTTTTATGTTTATTTGCATTAATTTGAGAATTTTATTTTTATCTTTTCAGGTAAGTGCTGGTATCACAATAATTGAAAGTATATGTAAAGTAAGGTAAGACCATTATCTGTTATTTTAGAATTGTTAAAGGAACATGATCACTTTTGACTTGACAATTTTTGTAGCTCTTATTATTCAAAGAGAGACGTTTTTTGTACATATTTTGTAACTTTGCTTTCAAATCAAAAGTGATATAAAAATAGAACATTGTAAAAAAAATGTTGTTCTTAAATTATTCTATCAGTGAATTCATGTTGATGCAAATTCGGAGTGATCATGGGGCTTTAACGTTTGAAAGTTAAGTATCCCATTATGCAACCATGTACAGTGTATGTGACTATAGCTTTTGTGTTTTGATTAAGTTATTTTAAAGCACCTAGCTAGGTTTTCAAAATTGAACCTTTCTGGGAAATTTTGTGGTATTATTGATACCCAGAATAAAGTTCAGATCATGGAATATTGCATATATATAAAGAAAAATGGGAGTAACTATGTTGTGTAAGTTCTATTTTGAGCTTACAATTTGTTGTGTTAGAAGAAAGCAAATGGTGTAACTAATCCAAGGGAGGTAAGTTCTCACTTAAGATATTTGAATGCTGCTGCAGAAACAGCTGTAGTGAGTCATTAAGAAGGTATAACGAGGATCAGATGAGAGTTACTTCCACTTCTAATATATGGTTCTTTTACATTTGTGGAAGTTTTTCAAGGGCCGAATAATTTACTTTTTAAATCGCAGGAGCACTTGGGATATAAAATAACTTGTAACTCTTATATTACCAAGAAAGTATCTTACCAGTGAAAGTGACCGTCCTTTGTGCGACAAACACTCCAATCAGTACTTTTTATTTTTCAAAAGTACATGCTTTACATAAAGTGCAGTATTTGATTTCATTAGGATATAGCAAAATAAAAAAAAGAAGCACTGTTTGACAATACATTTTAGTGAAGAAAGAAATCAATGCATAATATGTCAAAATTCTTTAAGAAAAAAAAAAAAATTCTATCCTTATTCTATCTGTAAATTCATGATTCTATATGTGAGTATTGAAATTGATGCTGGAACATTAATTAGACAGTACCATTGTTTAAAGGGGTGTTAATTGAAAAGCTGAGATCACAGAATGTACTGGTTGATCATGATCTGCACTGGTCCAAGTGGCAGAATCATTTGTAGTTGGTTTAAAAAAATGTGCTAGTTTTGAAATGAGGCTAATGCCTAATGACGTGAATACTGATTTATAGCCCTGGGGTGTTGTGAAGCAATTCATTTGCAGATAGGAGATGTTTTTTTTTTCTTAAGTAGGAAATTATCTCTCAGTAGACAGGGAAAAAAGCTATTCTTCAGGTTAAAGAAAATAAATGTGATTTCACATCAGCTGTGGGAATCTCAGAGGGAATGTTTCAGTAACAAAGTTAGAATGCAACATACAGTCTTTAACAAAACTGTTGCTGTTCATATAATATAGAATGATGTGTATACAGTCAATTTAGGATAATGTGACAGTCACTCAGTAAAAGAGTCCAATTTTATTGTTCATTGGATAATGCTGGTATCTTTCCCTTTGTGTGCAATGTTTGTATATTTTTTGTGCACATTTATAAAGGTTTTGTCACTGTCACTTTATACTAGATGCACTGTAGAGATGAGGATATCACCTTGTAGTACTTTGTAGTTAGCTAATCTTCATATATTATTTCCCACAAGAATTGTCATTTCTCAAATTTAATCTTTCAGTTACCATGGTAACTGAACAGAACCCTCTATAACCATAAATTTGACTGTAATTAAACAGTGTATTTCTCATTTGTCACCAAGTCCCAGCTGAGAGTTTGTGGGAAGAGAACAAATTGAAGAGTACATGATTGCATGCTGATTTTATGTAGCTTTGATACTTTTGATGTCATCTATAAAACTAGTTCCATTCTTAATTCTCTTAATTGCAATACATTGTTAGCTCACCAAGTGCTCATGGTGAATTATTGTGATTGCCTGGTGTCCATTGCCTGACTGTCCATCTGTCTGTCTGTTGTCTGTCCACACTTAACCTTTTGTATGCAACAGAGGCTGAATTGTTCATTGGAGCTTCATGCAACTTGGTCAGAATGACTGCCTTGATCAAATCTAGGTCAAGTTTGAATATGTGTCATCTTGGGTTAAAAACTAGGTCATGTGTCAAATCATAGAAAAACCTTGTGTATGCAATAGAGGTTTCATTTTTCATTGAATCTTCATGAAACTTGGTCAGTATGATCGTCTTGATTAAATATAGGTGGAGTTTGAATATGTATCTTCTGAGGTCAAAAACTAGGTGACCTGGTTAAATCATAGAAAAACCTTGTTCATACAATAGAGGTTGCATTTTTCATTGGATCTTCATGAAACTTGGTCAGTATGATTTTCTTGATGAAATATAGGTTGAGCTTGCATATGGCTAATCTGAGGCCAAAAACTAGGTCACCTGGTTACAAACCTTGTGTATACAATGGAGTCTGCATTTTCAACAGAACTTTGTAAAATTTGGTCAGGATAGCTGTCTTAATAAAATCTAGGTCAAGTTCAAATATGTGTTATCTTTGGTTAAAAACCAGGTCAAATCATAGAATAATCTTGTGTATGCCATGCAAGTGAGATTTACAACCAAACAACATGAAAATTGGTCAGAATGTTTATTTCAATGATTTCTAGGCATTAGAAACTAGTTCACATGGTCAAATTAAAGAAATACCTTGTTAACACTCTAGAAATTTCACTGAAGTTTGGCTTCTTTGATTATGTTACAAACAATTATTCTCTTAATGTAGAGAGCAAAAAATGCCTAAGTATAAGTTGTCTCCCCTTATCACTGATGGGCAGACTGGTTATCCCAGTGGTTAGCACACCTGTTACTCGCTTAAGTTATAGTATATAAAAAGTATAACAATATACATAAGAATTTATACAGGATACAATATAAATGTACAGTAAGCCTTTTATACAGCACGCATTCAATATTGGCTGTACTATAAAGTAAGTGTCCTCAGGTCATTGGCTTTATAGCAAAGTGAGTGTCCTCAGGTCATTGGCTGTACTGTGAAGTAAGTGTCCTCAGGTCATTGGCTGTACTGTGAAGTAAGTGTCCTCAGGTGATTGGCTGTACTGTGAAGTAAGTGTCCTCAGGTCATTTGCTGTACTGTGAAGTAAGTGTCCTCAGGTGATTGGCTGTACTGTGAAGTAAGTGGCCTCAGGTCATTGCATGTACTGTGAAGTAAGTGTCCTCAGGTCATTGGCTTTATAGTGAAGTAAGTGTCCTCAGATCATTGGCTTTATAGTGAAGTAAGTGTCCTCAGGTCATTGGCTGTATAGTGAAGTAAGTGGCCTCAGGTCATTGCCTGTACTGTGAAGTAAGTGTCCTCAGGTCATTTGCTGTACTGTGAAGTAAGTGGCCTCAGGTCATTGGCTTTATAGCGAAGAAAGTGTCCTCAGGTCATTGGCTGTATAGTGAAGTGAGTGTCCTCAGGTCTTTGGCTTTATAGCAAAGTAAGTGTCCTCAGGTCATTGGCTGTATAGTGAAGTAAGTGTCCTCAGGTCTTTGGCTTTATAGCAAAGTAAGTGTCCTCAGGTCATTGGCTGTATAGTGAAGTAAGTGTCTTCAGGTCATTGCCTGTACTGTTCAGTAAGTGTCCTCAGGTCATTGGCTGTATAGTGAAGTAAGTGTCCTCAGGTCATCGGCTGTATAGGAAAGCAAGTGTCCTGAGGTCATTGGCTTTATAGTGAAGTAAGTGTCCTCAGGTCATTGGCTGTATGATGAAGTAAGTGTCCTCAGGCTATTGCCTGTACTGTGAAGTAAGTGTCCTCAGGTCATTGGCTTTATAGTGAAGTGAGTGTCCTCAGGTCATTGGCTGTATAGTGAAGTAAGTGTCCTCAGGTCATTGGCTGTATAGTGAAGTAAGTGTCCTCAGGTCATTGACTGTATGATGAAGTAAGTGTCCTCAGGTCATTGGCTGTATAGTGAAGTAGGTGTTCTCAGGTCATTGGCTGTATGATGAAGTAAGTTTCCTCAGGTCATTGCCTATACTATGAAGTAAGTGTCTACAGGTCATTGGCTGTATGTGAAGTAAATGTCCTCAGGTCTTTTGCTGAACTGTGAAGTAAGTGTCCTCAAGTCATTGGCGGTATGGTGAAGTCAGTGTCTTCAGGTCATTGGCTTTACTGTAAGTAAGTGTTCTCAGGTCATTGGCTGTACTGTGAAGTAGGTGTTCTCAGGTCATTTGCTGTACTGTGAAGTAAGTGTCCTCAGGTGATTGGCTGTACTGTGAAGTAAGTGTCCTCAGGTGATTGGCTGTTCTGTGAAGTAAGTGTTCTCAGGTCATTTGCTGTACTGTGAAGTAAGTGTCCTCAGGTCATTGGCTGTACTGTGAAGTAAGTGTCCTCAGGTGATTGGCTGTACTGTGAAGTAAGTGTCCTCAGATTATTGGCTGTACTGTGACCATACAGTGTCCTCGGGTCACGGGTCATTCGCCTTGTTTTTAATGTCACAATCACATAGGTAACGAAAAACTTATTTACAACAGATGTAAAAGTTAATAAAGCAACAGGTCGGCAAATATTGTTTGAAACTTGATCCTAAGAGAACAAATACATCTGCCTCTGTAATCAGTAGCAAAATCACCAAGCTGAATTGGCTAGAAATGTCATGTATCAATATTGAATCTCAAATGACGATTGCGTATAATATATTCCAGTAGATAGAAACAAGAACAAATTAAGCTTATAACATTGCAAATATGGTAGAGGTTTGCTTATCTTAGATTGTACAGTTTTTCTCATTTTCTATGATGGATAGCTCAGATACTATCTGGGTTTGTTTCCACTCTGACAGCTCCGAGAGGTTAGGAGTTTTTTTATCGGGAATAATTGGAGGAGATATATTGGCTTCTAGGTTCCTGTCTTGACAAACAGTTTCTAGAATGTCAAAGGTAGCGTTTTGGTCATTTTTCAAGCGTAACTGTTTAACAGTGTTTCTGTTGTTAGCTTTCAAAAAAAAGCTTTGTTCAAGGCATTTTATATTTCTATATGCCGAAAAGCACATATTTTGTTAAAGCACTGGTTGTCTGTCTGTCCATCCATCAATCCATAAGAAAATTTCTTTCCAGAGCCAGATCTACCTCATTTGTATTACAGTTTCAATCAAACTTTATAGAAATGTATTTAAATATTCCCTGCCAAAAGCGGAGGGATATTGTTTTGGGGTTGTCTGTCTGTCCTGGTCCATAACTAAGGAGCCAATGAATAGAAGTTTCATAAAACTTAAAATGAATATGCAACATCTTAATGTTATCCATCACATACTACCTTTCAAGCCAGTAACCTCCCATCAGTTAAGAAAAATAAGATGCATTTTTTCTATTTTAAGATAATGTCTCAAAACGCACTCTCAAAATGTTGAAAATTTCTGTATTAGAGGTCATTTGGGTGCTATAGCTACTGCTCAGAACCTTTGTTAGTGTTGTGTCCAGTTAACAGGTTGACACTTCACACCTTTCTGTCTTCACGTACCCTGTTGTCAGGTGTTGAAGGTCGATGACAGAAATAAAGAAACAGATTTTTAGATACATTTATTGCATAATTTCTTCTCTTTTTCTGCATACATATATTTTTTTAATAATCTGTTACAGATTACGTAACTGGTTAATTGGTCTTTTGGTTGGTTAACCGGTCTTTCAATCAGTTAACTGGTTAACTGATTAATTGTTTACATCCCTATAATGTATATTGGCACTGTGATGATTATATAGCACCTTTCATC
>JAUMHA010205490.1:0-16008 GCA_032359765.1 Saxidomus gigantea | reverse complement strand
TGTAGAATACAACAATTCATCTCTCAGAAAGGTGTAATCATTTCTCCAGTTTTAAGCATAGAACATATCAAAAAGAAGCATGTAATATCAGATGGACAAATACACACGTAACAATGCAAGATGGGATGTCAAAAGGCTCAATGTAATTTTTGCATCAAAACTGTTCCATAAAAAACTCTTGACCAATTTTCATGATGATTGGATAATAAATATGGCTTATAGATTGTTAACAAGGTTTTTCTTTGATTTGACCGTGTGAACTAGTTTTTGAATATAGGTGACCCAGATTTAAACTTCATCTAGAATTCATTGAGACAAACATTCTGACCAATTTTCATGATGATTGCTTAATAAATGTTGCATCTAGAGCATTAACGAGGTTTTTCTTTGATTTGACCGTATGACTTAGTTTTTGTCCCCAAGTGAACCAGATTCGAACTTGACCTAGAAATCATCAAGAAAAACATAATAACCAATTTTCATGATGATTAGATAATAAATATGACTTCTAAAGTGTTAACAAGGTTTTTCTTTGATTTGACCAGGTGACCTAGTTTTTGACAATAGTTGACCCAGAAATCATTGAGACAAACATTCTGACCAATTTTCAGGATGATTGTTTGATAAATGTGGCCTCCAGAGTGTTAACAAGCCAAATGTGGACAGACGACAGACAATCACAATACCTCACCTTTGAGCACTTTATGCTCAGACGAGCTAAAAACAGCCTCCATCTTCATCTTTCACCATGACCCTCTCAAGGTAAGTAAAATGTACATCTATTTCATGGCAGTTCTGTTATCTGATGAATTAACTAAACACAAATATGTGACAGTCAATTCATAACCTAACATCTCAGGGTTTTTTCAGCCTTTTTTATAGCCAATTTATCTGGTTAGGTTCCCAAGGCCAAAAAGTATTTATGTTCCCCAAGTTATTTGTAAGCATTATCTCTTGGCCTTGTAGCAGTAAAGAGATGTAAGAAATAAGTTTTAACTACCTGGCAATAAGCATTTTATTTTCATCAACATTTCTCATATATTTCGACTAAATGTAATCATATTCCAATATTCAACAAGAGAACATCATAAACTTTACCGTATAGCAAATTATTTCAACCTCATAAATTGTATATCTACCAGACAAATGCTGGCTTTTTGTGACATCAAATCACTTAGTTGCTTCCAAGAATTCACTGAATGAAAAAATTGCATAACAATCAGTTAAAATAGTTTTCTAAGTTATACAAAATTTGTATACTGCACCAAAATGTAAAATCATTTTTTTTTCTCACTTATCTTCTATCTGCCTTTACTAGTCTGTATCAGTAAACTCATTTGAGCATACAAAATAATAGAAGTATTTACAACCTGACTTGGAATCAAATAAAATACAAACTGGCTGGTCTCATCCCTCCCAGCCTGAAGCATTAGACCAAGGGAAACTACTCCATGTTATGTTGGTCATTATTACAAAGCAGTGATTTCCCTTGTGCTACTATATAACAACTATTGTACAGTTCATTTAAGATATTTTGACAGTGTATGCAACAGAAGAATCCATTATAATGTTGCAAGTTCCTTAGTTACTGTAACCATTAATGTCTGTGCATGTATCATGACTGCTCTACCTTTTTTATATACAATGGTTGTTACCCTGGGTGTACACAATAATGTTGTGTCACTGTCACATTACACTAAAAAATGAACTGTACACAGATCAAGTTTATTACAAAAGTCAAGTGGCTCTGGTAGAAATTCACATGACCACTGTGGAAAAACCAACAACACATGTACTTTTAAATACCTAGAAGTTGAAAATATTTGAACTTCGACAATTTGCATCACACTATCACTAAAAATACTTTCATTATCTAAATGACAACTGATTAGGTCTACATGTATATAGCTGTCCTTGTTTGCCGACTGTTAACACTATGTTATAAGTGAATCAATGTTTGACTAATGCATACATTCAAGGCAAGCATGATAGCATTCTGACGTCTTACTAAATGTGTTGCTTTTTTTCCCCCAAAAACAATTGTAGAAATTTTGCATTTTTCAACGAAACTCACACACTAGGGCCGAGTGCAAAACTACTGCAGACATAATATACACTAGGAGCTCACATTGCACAATTATTGACTTTTGATGAGGTGAACATGACACTATATTGACCTGGTAAGGCTTTGGTTACAATCACACGCCAGTTCCGCAAAAGTACCTGTAGCTGTAGTAACTTTTTATAAGGAATACGATATCATAATTTTAGACCATTGAAAACATAATATTGACCTCAATGTAAGTCTAGAATTGTATAGTGTTCACTGAAAATGTTCTATTACATGGTTCAAACTTCAACATTATCAATCACAAATCATTTCAAGTAGACAAAGACATGGAGGCTGCTGACCAAAAAAAGACAAGAGCTGTTTGTAAAACACGTATGCCCCCCTTGATGCAAATGTTGTACTATGAAAGGAAAAATTTTTAAGGGGTAAAAGTCAGTGTGAAATTTGTGAAAACAGCATCTGGAGAAATTGTAGAATAAAAAAAAATAATTTACAAAGTGACCTTGACCTCCAAAAAAAATGTTTTTTACTAAAAAAACAATTATAAACTAAAAAAAAAAAATGAAAAACATCTATTTTTAGTAACTGTGACCTTGACCCCTAAAAAATTTATTTTTGCTGAAAACAATTTAAAACTAAAAAAAATTTTTGAAAAAAATCTATTTTTAGTAGTGACCTTGACCTAAAAAAGGTCAATTTTTGCGTAAAACAATTTTCTATTTTATGTTTTCCAGTGAATTATAGTGTTCTCAGTGAAATAAAAGTGATTATCGACAGTTTTGAAACAGTGGATTACCATTTTTATTTTTTACTGTTTTTGCAATCTTTTAAACGGATTTACGTCAAAAAGTATACCAAGCGTAATTAATGCTGGAAACCATGCGATGATGATGTCGTTTAAATGACGTCATTTGCGCTATGTTTTCTAATGATGTTTCCCGCGATTTTCGATATTTTATAGAAACAAACTCAATAAAAGTACAGTTTTAACCATAAAATAAACAGAAAAATTGTTGGTATCGGTGTAATATCACGTTAATTTCACTTGTGAACACCAAAAGTTGATATTTTCACTTGTGGCTGCGCCACTCGTGAAAATATCAATTTTGGTGCCCACTCGGTGATATTATAACGTGATCTTACACCGAAACCAACAATTATCCTCTATATCTTCCTCTCCATGCAAGCTACCTACACACCAAGTTTCATTGCAATTGGTCACTCCTAACTCATGTAATTAAGCGGAAACCATTTTTCTATTTTCAGTAACAGTGACCTCTTGACCTTGATCCTTGTGACCCCAAATGCAACCCAAGCTTCCTCTCCCTGCAAATTACCTACAAACCAAATTTCATTGCAATTGATCACTACTAACTGAAGTTATTGAACGGAAACCATTCTACAATTCCGGGTCACTGTGACCTTGACCTTTGACCTTCTAATCTCAAAACCGTTCAGGGTCCTCTACCAGTTATGACCAACCTCCACATCAAGTTTCAAGATGTTAGGCCCAAGCGTTCTCAAGTTATCGTTCTGAAACTGTTTTACAATTACGGGTCACTGTGACCTTGAAATTTGACCTACTGATCTCAAAATAGATAGGGGTCATCTGCTGGTCATGACAAACCTCAACATCAAGTTTGAAGATGCTAGGTCCAAACATTTCCAAATTATCATCCGGAAACCGTTTACTATTCGGGGTCACTGTGACCTTGACCTTTGACATACTGACCTAAAACACAATAGGGGTCCTCTGCTGGTCATGACCAATCTCCACATCAAGTTTCAGGATCCTAGGCCAAAGAGTTCTTGAGTTATCATCCGAAAACCAGTTGGTAGACAGACAGACGGATGGACAGACAAACAGACATACCGACCGACATCTGCAAATCAATATACCCCTTTTCTTCGAAGGGGGCACAAAAAGTGGGCTTCCTAAATCTGCAGATGTTAGGTTGCATTTGATTGGTAGAATTTTTCGTTAATTTTTTTTGGTTGGCCAAAGTTAATGTTCTCCCTTTACCCTGTTTAAAAGCATACATCATGTATGAAGGGAGATAATTTGAAACAATCTTGTTAGAGGTCCACTAGGCAATGCAACATGCTACACACTTAAGCTCTAGGCCTTGTGATTTAAGAGAAGATTTTAAAAGTTTTTCCTGTATAAGCCTATGTAAAAACAAATGACCCTGGGTGGGGTCAATTTTGGCACTTTATGCCAGGTGAGCTAAAAGGGGCAATAATTTCTGTAATAAATTACTTGACCTGTATTTTATGATCACAAACCTTCATGCAAAATCTGAATAAAATCCATGTAACCTTTCAAGAGTTATTGATCAGAAACCACCATTTTGCTGAAGTTCAAGTAATTTCTGCAATACATTGTAACCGAAATCAGACTTGACCTGTATTTTATAATCATAAACCTGCATGTAAAATCTCAATTAAAGCCAATGCATGCTTTTAAAAGATATTGATTGGAAACAAAGATTTTGCAAGGATAGAAGCACAGACGGACAGTGGTAATACTTTAAACCCTTCGAACCATTCTTCATATGGCAGGGACATAAAAATGTTAAAAATAGGCTAATTGTACATAAAATAATAAAAAAAGACATTTTTCAAGAAGAACATTATATCGAGAAATGTCTTGATTCTGCACAAAATGCAAATCTAGCGACCTTTTACAATAAAACGCTATTCACCCAAAAATTAAAACCAAATATAAAATGAAGGTTTAACAGTGCTACAACAGATCTTCTTCTGCAAATTTTACCTGTTTATTACTACTTTTTTAGCTGAATCTTTTATATTTGGGGAATTTGCTTTTTTTAACATACAACTTATAATTTTTAAGTTATTTCAAAGTAGCCTGGAAAGTCTATATATCAATCTACTTAATTTGAATCCACAAATGGATAAAAGAAATGATAGCTTAAATGTTTTTTTTTCTACAAACGACACAGCTTTGGAGCTTTTTCTATGAAATCTTGGCAAAACTACTTTGCATTATCATACCCAAAACATAAATATGTCAACAGTTATCAGGCATGTTAAATTTAGGTAAAAAATTGGGCACAGCGAAATATCTAACTATTGTGAAAATTGCAAAGGATTTTTTCAAGGTATAAGACAACTAAATTAAATATTGGACTTGTATCGGTCATGTAACTGGTAAAACTTGCAACATGGCTGACGAAAACAAAATTTTAGAAAACTTTTGTTGGTTTTAATCACTATCAAGCAAAGCCTGTTTGGATTGAGTAAGGAATGTTGTTCAAATATATGCAGGAAAAAATGAAACGCTGAAACATTACTGTTAACATACGTTTGTTGATACTATTGGCTTTTGAGTAAGTGAAAGTACCCAATGATGCCATAAAACGCCAGTAGGTGGCGCTCACAACAAAAAATCATGAGATTTGTGGAGACATGTATATTGATATTGTGACTAGGTCAATATTACGTGCTTTGATTATACATCCAGTTTAAGGGAGTGCCTCTTTAACATAACATGTGCCTATGCAATACAATCATGTCTATATTACAGTCAGTATCTAATAATTACTAGTAGATCATGTAAAAACCTTATAATTTCTAGCACAAGCCTAGCTAACACTAAGACTGGATGTGCTTAAACTCTGTGAGTATTACAAGAAGACTGTAACAGTCTTACAGCGCTCACCTGAGAACCGTCTAAAACATAAAAATCGCATTAAGGAGAATACAACAGTGGTTTCTTAATACTAGCAAATGCTAAAGTACAAATACTGGCAGTGTTGCAAATACACTGGAAAGCCAAACCTCTGTGTACCTGTTATCCTTTCCCATTCACCTTCAAAGAAAGTCTTTACAGCAAAATCAACGGCATACATTTCTGGCACATTTGGCTCAATTTGACCAAAAATATAATTTCATCAAAGTATCATCCATATATAGTCTTTTACAGAAAACCAAAGATTATAGATACATGTCGACTCTAGAATTTATTGTCTTGTACATATAGGAACTAGTATAAAATTCTTGTGGCTATACCCCGTGTGTCCAAGTTTGCTAAGAGTGCTCAAGAAATTTGTCTTCTAGAGTGTAAGCAAGGGAGAAATTCCCATTTTTACAGAAAATGCAAACACAAATAACTCGGGCACAATTAGCTAATTTGATATAAAATTCCACTCAAATGGTTTTTTTTCTGGTCAAAAACATTCTGTCCAAATATGAAAGCTTGAAGACTCTTGATGTACAGCAATATTTGACCGAGCTGGGGACCAAAATCAGCTGGGGACCAAAATCAGGTGTTTCTAGCCAAACCTAGTACCATTAAACATTTGATCTCATTCTATATCTTGTGACTGTAAGGGTGTAAACAAACCAAGGTACTGCACTTTGTGCAAAATCATTAGTAAATAAACCCAGCAGATCATCTAGAGAGATATGAGAGACAAGTAAAGAAAGACTCTCGTAAGTCTCAGGTGAAAACAAAATGTACTCCAGCAACTTTTGCTGAATGAGGTGTCATCAGTAAGGCATAACTACCCCAGTTTGGTTCATATATGTGGATGGAGAGTGTTTACAAAACAATTGTCAACAGCAGACAGACATCCAGCCATCTTAAAATATCACCATGAGCAATTTGTGCTCAGGTGAGCTAAATATCAAATTGAGTGCTGTACCACTAGCCAGAATGGGCTTGCTAAATAGCGAGACAGTTTCTGAACCTTTCTCATAAATAACTATCTAACCTTAGTTTATTTCAAAGCAATGAATTTGGCAGTAGCTTTCAGAAAAAATTTCACTTCAAATGTAAAGTTCTATATGTATTGTCTTTTACAATCTTCAAATGATGTAACGTATAACTGTTGTACCCTAACCATTGTACCTCTAACTATTGTACCCTAACCATAACTGTTATGTACCTATAACTGTTCAACCAGGTACTGGAGTAATTATAGAGTACCCGTACATGCAAAAGGATCTCAACACTTCTGCAATAGAAATAAAATAATCTATATCACAATGGTCTATGCAATGATATATACATGTTTATGTACAATGTCTTCTACAAAGTTTGACAGCATGGCGTGTTCTCATGACCGCGGGGGAACTGTTACTGAACTGTCTTGTGTGGGTGTTTCGTAATTCTGGATGACTCTGTTTGCCTGACGTATGTACTGCTGCTGTTTGTAGTATATCTTTAACACGCCTTTAATAGCAACAAATGCTACCCCTCCCTGAAAACAAGACAAGAACATTACACTCACATTTACAGTATTATTGAATGCAATCTTCCAGCAATATCGCCAACCAATTTGATGTTTCAGTCAATACAAAGTTCATAAAAACAATACCAAACAGTATGTCTTTCCACAGTGTGAGAGAATTTGAAGCATTTGATGAAGATGCATCTATTAACATGAATGATTACTGAACTGGTCTACTATGTGGTGTTTATTACAATCTGGGTACCAGCACATTTTGGAAATAAATACATGCCATATCTCAAGTGTGCCTACAACCAACTGAAGAACAAATAGTCAAAGTGATGTCATTTTTTTTTCCCAGATGTTATATTCACTTACCAATAATGTTCGTTGAAAGTTGGATGAAACATTTCCAAACAAAACCTTGCCAGCTGTGGTTGCTAGGGTAGGCAGAATGAGTGCACCACATAACATACGAGTTATAGAAATTGGATCAGATATATTTGCCGTCTCGGCAGGAGTACGGGCGAGGTTGGCATAATCTGGAATACAAAAAATCACTGCAATAGTCCACTTTTACAATGACTAGCAATACCTTGTGTCAGTTTTCAATTTGTTTTTGTCATCCTCTAGGATATATGTCTAGTTTCTTTCATCATTAACAAGTTGTCTTTTAAAATAACACCTTGATTTTGTCACAAAAACATCTGTTCTTCACCACTAAAAGTTCATTTCTTGATTAGCAGTCCATGTAAAAGATTTTCCATAAAAGGCTGCGTAAAACTTTCAATAGCAAACCAATTACCAGTACATAGTCCCTTTGTAGGGGCAACAATAGCAAACCAATTACCAGTACATAGTCCCTTTGTAGGGGCAACAGATACATCCATTATAATCGTTCAGTTCTGAACAATGTTATGAGATAGTGATGAATGATTTACGATGGAAAACTGTACGTTTGTGCAGACATCAGCAGGCCATCAGACTCTCTAGGGTACCCTGATGTTTCTTCAATATCTCATTTAGTACTCCTTATTTGTTTGCTTTCAATTACAAAACATTGTGTTAAAACAAAGGATATGTAGTAAATTGATGATGTCTCTGTTGTTACCAGTGTTATTATGAATACACCCGTGTACTGGTCCAAAGACAATCTCGTCACTGTGTCTTTCAAGCTATTCTACATTCAGTAAAAGTGCAACTTATAATGCTTTTTTCTTTTGTTTCTGAATGTTGAAGATCATATTGAAATTAGATTACATGTGTTCTGATGTCTAAATATGTCACCTTCGGTAAATAAAGCATTTATTATTATTATTAACCTATCCGCAAGTATGAAGAGTTTTACAAGTAAATACATGAAATAAATTCAAAGTAATATTCAATCAAATAAATATATTAAAAGATAAAAACACAGTCATGTTTTCCAAAATGTTACCCTTTGGACATTGCAAAAAAAAGAAAGCAATGAATAAAGTTGTAATCTTGATAAAAAATGGATCTATCATACGACGCTTCACACAAGTATGAGCCTTTGGGACATTGGAGCCGATTCCAGGTGAGACAAAGTTATTCATAATATTCTTCTAACAAATTATTCAACCATATTCAAATATGAAGAGTTTAAATTAAATTTGATTTGAATTTTCTTTGCTATCTCCAAAACACAAAACCTCTTGTAATTATGACTTGGATGGTTACATATTTTTTAAACTGGTTACCTATTGATATGAAACTGAATAGAACCAATTACTCGTCTCCCCTGACGATTCTTACAAAACACTTCAGGTAAAAGATCTCAGTAGGGATTCACAGACTTTACTGTATGTTAGCCCAAGGAAAATTCTGGTAAGCCTTTAACAATGTCTTTATCATCTATCGCAGGACTTTGAATTGAAATCAAGTGATTGTCATACCTAAGAATTCTTTTTCTAATAAAATTCCAGGAAATTTTACATTGATGAATATACATGCATTTTCTTAGACTAGTTACTAGTCTGATAAAATTTATGTTTTTTCTATATACTATATTTCATGCACTATTTCCAGTCTATTTTATATGATTTTGCTTTATACACTGGGGCAGTTTTATCCCTGAAATTGGCACTGGATAGTAGGCTGGCTTTAGAAGAAAACTGATAGATATTTATTAGTAAAAGAGATATTTCAGGGCCTAGTGACCAGGCTAGCATTTTCTGTAATTTACCTTTAGGAAATAAATATTTAAGAATTGGCAGTTTCATGCAGTGTTTTCTCCACAGACGAAGGACGTAGTCTTCCCAGCGGATCATTTTACCGAGAATCAACATGGAGGGAATCAACGGCAAACCAATCAACAGTACAAGGGGATCTGACCCCTCCATCACACTGAGACCTTCTTTGTGTCCTAGAACCTGAAAATAAAATTTACATGTCACATATTAAACTAAAAAAAATCTTGTTATAATTTGGCTATATTTCATGCTGTCACATTTTATGATATCATAATTCTTTCTCATAAAGGTGGACTCTGTATAAAAAATAGGAGACTAGGGAGTCCTCAAAACACTAACATAGGCACAATCACACTGAAAGATGTGCACAGAGTTACTGGTAAATTAAGCTTAAGTAACTGGTCACAACATCTTGCATTAATAATTTTACAAGCCACATATTAAAAATTTGCAAAGCCTGAGCTACAAAGCCAACATAGAATGTGTAACGTTTTCATTCCTGATTTTGACCTTAAAATGGAAATTAGCAACAGGTGCTCACTTAGCAATGATTATTGCAAATATAGAAATCCTACTGATAGAGATACCCACAATGATGTTCTAAAATTACAAAAGTCATGGTGAGATGCTGTATTATATAACCTCCCATACTTCCTCTTTTATCTCAAAACGCCAATTTCACTTTCACATTTCTCACACAGAATCTGATATTTAAGTATTTTTTGTGAAGACTCATGTGAACATTTTCTCATTTTAAAACTTAAGACAGCCAGTGTATTGATGATACATGTAGATACTGTCGGGGCTTCTGTAAGAGGAGTGTCTGAAATAATTTAAGAACTGTCACAAGAAACGACATACTGGCTGCGCGCTCAGCTACAGCATTATAGACTTGTCAATACTGACGTAAACAATATGTTGCTTATATATAACAAGGAATAGACATGTTAGATCATAAAACTGATGCTGTCTTTTTCATTTCCCAACAAAACTAAGAAAGCTCATTTCATAAAGTGTATTTGTATTAAGTATAGTAATGCCATGCGGCCAGTTTATTGTAGTAAATGCATCAAAATGGACATAATCCTACTTAAATTGTTCGAAATTATATTTTGTAAATCAGCAGTATTTGGCAACTTTACTGTCTCTGTATATAAATATTTTTTACCCAAGTGAAAGTGCGGCCTGTAATGCGCTCCGATTGGACA
Source organism: Saxidomus gigantea (assembly GCA_032359765.1). Lineage (NCBI taxonomy): Eukaryota > Metazoa > Mollusca > Bivalvia > Venerida > Veneridae > Saxidomus > Saxidomus gigantea. The sequence continues at coordinate 5,318 of JAUMHA010205490.1, read as the reverse complement.
AAAAATAATTTCAAACACTAAGAAATTTTACAGTACTGGTACAAGAGGTTCAAATACATGTAGTTTAATTGACTATAATTGATACATTTATTACAATAAATTAGTTGTGCAGCATGCACAGTGCCACACATTTTATTTTATTTCTGTAAATGCATCAAAAAAGAACACTGACTTATATTTGAATAGTAACTTTTAATGGAAGTCAAAACCACAAGTTTTAATCTAAGTGGACAAACTTTGATGAATGTACATGAGGTGGCCCCTGGCTACCTTAACCTCCACTTACCATTTGAATATTGACTTGAAATTCAATAATTTATCTATAAATTTTAAGTATCTTCAACAGGGGCTTTTGTTTACTTCTCAATTTTGATAGTAAAGTTAAACCTGACTATTTTTTAAATCAAATTTTTTATGTTAGTGGGACGTACAACAGAGATTATAATCCGGAAATATCATATTTCGACAAACTGAGTCAAATGATGCCATGTCTTTTACATGGACAGAAAGTGTGTTTTGTTTAAATTTAATTTAACACCCTTACTCTTTTTTTTTACATTTGATAAAATGAATGAAATTTCATTTTTATATATACACAATGTACTATATGTATTAAAATTAGATAGTGTATGCTTTAGATAAATAATTCATGTAAATTCTTTGTTTTCTTTTTTTCCCCATCTTTGTTCTGGCAATTCAAACTATATTCCTTTCCTCATGATTTCATCAATATGTTACCACAATAAGGTTGGCAACAGACAGTACGGCTATCATTTGGCGTCTATTATGCCCCAAACATCAGAGAATATAAATCATCAGTATAAAATACCATTTTGCAGATAAATTTCCACTGATCAATACATGTTATTATCTCTGGCCCAATCATGACACTTTTAATTATTGTTCTCTGTCTATATTCCTCTCAGTAACAGATGTCAAGTCTGCCCTGGAATTGGATATCTAAAATCCTAATCTTGATCAATATCCTGCAACAGATGGTACATTATTCATGGTATGCATATTAATAGTTTTTGCATTAATATTCATAACTGGATGATACCAGATTTGCATATCATTATTCAAATGTAGCACAATGATGAATTTTTTTTTTCCATTCAGGTTGTTTATATCTTGCCAAGACTTCTGAGAGGTGCATGTTTAAGAGACAGACAGATGCATATACAAAGGAATCCGGGTACCAGACCCTAACTTTTTTACAAATAGACCCCTTGGTTCATTTATGTGCCCTGTGTGTAGCACCTATAAATGTGACACAACCTCTGGGTTTCTAACCAGTTCATCTCTAGACTAGATTGGTGGGAAACACTGAAAAGCGTTTCTGAAATTTCCAGTGCCCTGGCAAAGAATTGAACGGGGGACCTCCGGAATGGTAGTCCAGAGCGTTAACCACTCGACCATCATAGGTTTCTGCTTGCAGAAGACCACCAACACCAGGTTAAAAGACCAGACCCACCTAATATTTCTACTAGTTATGTTGTATGAAGATAACTTCTGCCACATATTTATTCCCTTCCAGTAAAGTTCAAGCAAATTACTGTTCAAACACAAGCAGACATCAAAGCACTGGAACTAATGAGAATTGATTGTGCTATAAACATTTCTCTGACTATTGCCCTATGTAAATAATTAGGGCCTAAGACCTAGATACAAACAATACCAACAAATCCATAGTAGTCATAGAGGTCATAAATGGCTTAATTTCACCAATTCATTTGTAAAATTGATCGCAAAACTGTTGTAAGTCCTTTATTTCATATAAGTTACAACATTTTTGCTGTCAACCCTCGAAATATAATTGGGAAATATCACAGTGCAGTAATATTATATGCACAAGTGGATAAAAATCTTTTTTACAACCAATGTTTGCAATTACACTTTTTGTACTGAACAAATTCTACATTCTTTTTGTTTTTAATTTTACATTTAATTAAAAATAATTCTTATGTGAATTGGATTTAGATTCTTTCATAAGGATTTTACAGTGCATCATTTCAGTTAAAAACTGCACACAACTAACACAGTTTATTATAACATGAAATAAAGATTATTTAAGTCTAAACATAGATGTTTTAATTTAAAAAAAAAAAAACATTTAATTTTTATAGTTTACAGATAAAGACAAATCTACAGATGTTGACAAAACCTTGATTGTAACATGAGAGGGCAAAAATCAATTTTCATTGTTTAAGAAACAATTCCCTGAGATAACAGGTTTTGTATAACAGATGTTTCAGGAGTTTTGTCAAAGAAATAATTAACACCTTATGTGAGAAGGTACATTTTCCATGGCTTCCAGATCAATATAGTATCACTTGTTGACCAAAATACACAAATGACATTGCAGATACATAGCATATATCTTGCACAAACATCGCATATGTAATAATTATGTATTAAATAAGTGAAATTTTGATATAAATCAATGAATACATGTCTCTCTATGTTTTATCAATATTTTCAGCCTTTTGTCTACACCTGACTTGGGTAACATAACTACATGTATACAGGCCTTCCAAAAGATTCTGACAAAAACCTTTGTGCCAATATTTGGACATTTCTAGAGGTTTAGGGTTTAAGCCAAAAGCTAGTACATATGTTTTTCAAAGATGCAACACAATAACACTTTTTAGCATACCGGTAGATATTTTCCTACATAAAAATTGTGAAGCACTGAAAGCAGTTGTTTGCCTGCAAGCTGCAAAAATTATATTTCAGAAGGAACACAGCCAAGATGGGGAAAAGGAATGCAAAAAACTGCATTTGTTTGTAAATATCTTAAGGGTGGGCCACATTGTAAATTGGTTTAGCAAAATGATGTTATCCATTATATAAATAAAGTCTTTATTATTATTTGATAATAAATCTGAAAACTTTCTTACTCACAAATATGATGTATTTTAAGTATATTCAGGATACTTTTCAGAATTTTTAAAGAATTTCAGTAAAAAAATTTGTAAAATGCAAATTCTGAAATATCTGTAGTGCCTATTTTCCATTGTTTCCCTTAAGTCTTCAAAAATATTGATCACATTAGTGAGACGGTCGTCATTTAGTCCTGTTATACCCGAGTAAATATTCACAGTGCTGTAACGGTAAACTTCAGTGACCCTGAACAAACTGTATAAACAGCAATCCAAACAAATCAAACTTTGTCATAATAATATTTTATAATCATCATTAAGTCAAAATAAACATATCTGCACAAATTAGAAGTTTGTATCGACACACAGCCTTGATACTGAGGCTGACAAAGGAACTTTTTTTGTGTACATCTTGTTCTAGCTTTAAATCTTTGTCAGTTAGTTTCCGGCGAAGTTTAGAATATATATAATATAAGTTTTTACTTTCTTCAGAAAAAGGATTTTTCAGCATCCAGTTTCAATTTTTTTTATAAAGAAACATAAAGTTAAACATCTATAGCATCTTACTGGCAAGATGTAGTATAAAGTTACCTAGTTAATCACTGTAAGTGACACCTAAGATATTACATCAAAAGAGCATAATTCTGTCACAATACAATTCAGAAAAATGTGACCTTAAATGATAAGTTTACGGTAACAGTGAAACAACTAAGCCACAAATTTTTATATACTCTACCTGCATCACAGTTACAGCACCATACGTGACCATCGTCCAGTACAAGGAACCTATAAATATACCGCCCGCTACAAATGGACACGTTTTGTCAATTAATCTGTCTAGAGGTTCCATTATTGATATCAATGTACCTGTAAAAAAAGAAATAATTATAAAATGGTGTAAAGATAAAATCTCCTAATATTTCAAATGGACTAAGGAACCTGGGTGGAAACTATCAACACGGAATAAGGAGTACTGAAAATATGAATCAGGAAATTTTCAAATCAATTAATTACCTTCTTAAAAGGTTCACTAAATCATAACAAAAAGGTAAAAGCTGTGTCTAATGGACAGAAAGCTTGTCTAATGTACAGATGGAGGTGAGGTAGGGAAATGCTAAGCTATACCAGTTTCATTTTTCTTGTTTGATTGGGTTTGTATCATATGTACGATGTACCAAGACAACTTATAGACTGATATATGGATGGAAACTATCAGAGAGAAGCCTAACAGTGTTAGAAACCATGAAAATAACATTCACCTTTAACTGAGCTAGCTGAGATATGTGCTCTACACATTGTCTTGGTATTTGTGGAAATGTTCAAGTTGTGTGGACATGAAACATGATAGCTAGGTGACCTTTTATCCGGAAGTATGAAAGTATATTTAAATTTTCCAAAGAAACAAGAGAGCCAAGATGGCCCTATATCGCTCACCTGGTTACCATTGCTATAATACAAGGTTATCAATAGCAGAACTGGTATTTTTGACCTGGGGGTTCTGATTTGAACACTCTTCTTAGAGGTCCAGACTCCATTACATAATGCTATATTCTAAACATCTAAGCACTGGGCCTTATGGTTCTAGCCAAGAAAATTTCCAAAAGTTTTCCCTTTATGCCTTATTGTTCAATCAAGCAACCTTCTGGGTGGGGTCACTTTTGACCCGGGGTTATGATTTGAACAATCTAAGTATGGGTCAACAAGGAAATGCTACATGCCAATTATCTAAGCTCTAAGCCTTATTGTTTCAGAGAAGAAGATATTTAAAGTTTTTCCTATATAAACCTATGTAATATCGAGTTACCTCCAGGCAGGATCAGTCATGATTTGAACAATTTTGTTAGAGGTCTAACAGGCATTGCTATGTGCTTAATATCTAAGCTCTAGACCTTGTGGTTTCAGAGAAGATGTTTGAAGTTTTCCCCATACTGTATAAGCTTTTATAAAATCAAGTGACCCCCCCTAACCCAAACATGGACCCTGTGGTTTCAGAGGAGATGCCAGCTGTTTGAAGGAAATGGTGGATGGACGTTTGCCGGACAGTGAGTGGTCCTTATAGCTCATCTTGGCACTTAGTGGTCTTGAACTTAACCCACATGACTTTTGATTCGTATGTGACCTTTGACCAGCACCGTCTCAAGACATTCAAAATTGGTGTCATGTTATCTCCCAATCCTTCAAGCTGTTCAAGGGATACACAGGGGTCATTATAAGGGATGGACTGACACAGACAACATACCTAGTCTATGAAATACGATGATATATTCTGTATTACACTGAGTTCTACATACCTAGTCTATGAAATACGATGATTTATTCTGTATTGCACTGAGTTCTACATACCTAGTCTAGGAAATACAATGATTTATTCTGTATTGCACTGAGTTCTACATACCTAGTCTAGGAAATACAATGATTTATTCTGTATTGCACAGA